>SKCR01026191.1:0-86229 GCA_019454045.1 Zanthoxylum bungeanum | reverse complement strand
CAATATGCCCAAACTCTCGTTTCTGATTTCACCATCATGTCATCCACATACACATCAATCTCTTTGTGCATTAAGTCATGGAAGAGTGTATGAGCCATCCGCTGATAAGAAAGTAGCTCCTGCATTCTTAAGCCCGAACGGCATCACTTTGTAACAATAGGTACCCCGACCACCACTCGGTAACAAATGCATCTTGTGTTTATCTTCCTCAGCCATGAGAACCTGATTGTACCCTAAAAATCCATCTGCAAATGAATACATAGCAGACAAAGCCGCACTATCAACCAGAAACATCTAATGCGGCAAAGGGAAATCATCTTTCTCGGACAAGCTTTATTGAGATCTCTGTAGTCTACACACATTCTGACCTTCCCATCTTTCTTTGGTACCGGTACTATGTTAGCCAACCATTCGGATATTTTACCACTTCCAGGAACCCCACATCTATCTCTTCTTCTTACTTCCTCACTGACTTTCTCAGCCCATTCTATTGTCTCATCCGTCAAAGTTTCTTCTGCTTTACTGGCCTTATATTCGGATAAGTTGGTATTGTGTGCTGGGCAATGTTTCTGTCTACCCCGGGCATGTCCTCATAAGACCAAGCAAATACTTTGGGCATATCTGACCAACACTTCTTCTAGTTTCTTCCCTCTCCCTTCGGAGGTTACGTACTTCACTTGCAATCAAAATTTCTTTGGGGTTCTCAAGTGTGCCCAAGTTAAATGCAATAGTTCTGGCTGAACTGATGTCAAATATGCTTGATTCATGCAGATGAATGGAAATGACTCAGGCAAGTAAGCAAAAGAAATGTCTTTATTATTGGATAATACGGAAGTACATTCAAACAAATCAGGAAGGTAAATGTCTTCATCATCTAGAGACACTTCTTCCTCTGCAATCAGTCTTCCTCAGGCTTCTCATCTCTTCCAGAGTCAGGCTCTCTAACTTCATCAGCTCTTCTTCCCAAGTATCTGCTTCCACAGCTTTCCGGGTCAGTGGCTTCTCACCCTCAACCAACAAATCCTGGAAGATCTCAAACCCAGGTACAACAATCCCATTAACCTCCACAGGTTCAGGTTCTCCTTGATACCTGAAGCTTTCACAAAGCACTCCATCAGCCTCAGGCCCTTTTTCTTGACCTTTGGCTTTCTTCTTCTTCGTCAGATTTGTATCCCAAACCTTTCCGAGTAGTCTGTCCTCTGAAATCCGTCATTTTGAACCTTTACCACCTGGCTCAAACTTCATTTTCTCCATAATCCTAGCCACTCTAGGATCCACCCACTCCTCAAAAGTGGCTGATACATGAACCTCGTGAAAGGTAGTATCTCCAAGGCAGCCACGGCATTGTCTAACTCAGCCCGGATGGTAACAATCTCTCCCTCATACTTGAATCTAATCATCTGATGCAAAGTGGAAGGCACGCCCCCAAGCTTGTGAAACCAATGCCTTCCCAACAATAAAGCAAAAGTGGCTGGGATGTTCCAGCACTGTGAACTCAACCTCATCTCTCTCAATCGGCCCTACCTTGACCATAGCCCACAAGGTACCCTCAACTCCCTCCCCGCTTACTGTCATCATAAGCTTTAATAGTCATACTAGAGGGGTCCAAGTCTGTTGCTTTCATACCCAATCTTGCCAGAATTTTCAACGGGCACACATTGATGGACGAACCGTCATCCACCATCACACATGAAGTTTTCTTGCCCCTCACTTCGGCCCTGATAAATAAAGGCATGTTATGATTTCTCTTTCCCCCCTCCGCCGGGAGTTCATCCTCAGAAAAGGATATCTGCAAAGCTCCTTCTGAACCGACCCAACAAACATTGCGGGGTTGGCATCCTCCGGTACCACAATCTTGCTCAAGGCCTCAACCATAGCCTGTCTATGCTCCCGAGATGCACATAATAGTTCCCAAATACTGACTTGTGCTCTAGTCTTCCTCAATTGCCTCAGCACTATATCCCCTTCAGTATTTTCTGCAGCCTCAATCACTTCTCTACCATCTGTCAAAGCTTCCTTACCCTTTTCCCCGCCATATCATTATAAAAACGACCGCCTACGTGTCATTCCCCTTACTCCTCCTCCTCATCACTGCTAGAGAAATCAAGCCAAAAGCTTTTCTTCTGCTCAGACTCATCCTCACTAGTACTATCCCAGATTCCCAGGCAAAAGGCTTGAGGGTGAAAGGATTTTAGGACAAGGTCTTCTGGGAGGCCAGAATTGATCATGTAGGCTGGTGGTGGTACAGCACGGTAGTTGGGTAAGGGGTTTCTGTGTGTGTCGGGCTGTTCTGTTTCTGGGTTGGGTTTTGTATTTTCTTGGAGTCTATTAGGTCTTGGATTTCATGGCGGAGTCGGGCGCAGTTGTCGGTGTCATGGCATTTTGTTGGTGGAAGTGGCAGTAAAGGTTAAGGTTATAATGTGATGGTAGGGGATTGGGTAATGGTTTTGGTATCCAAGGGTTTCAAGAGCCCTTGCCTCTTCAATTTCTCTAGCACCTTAGACAGGGCCTTCCCAAGTTGGAAAACTGCCTGTTCCGGATAGCAGCAACTTCAGCAGAAACGGGCTTTGTTCCCGATGTCCCCCAATAGGCCTCCTGTTTAGACCATAGAATTTTCTATTCCCTCGGCCTCTTCTTCCTCAATATCCATGACAGTTTCCCTCAACTGCCGAAAGTCTGCAATCATGGAGGTCATCCTCCTCAACTTGCCGTAAATGGAGGGCTTGGTGCCCTTGATAATCATTTTGATCTGGTCCTTTTCTGAGGGCCGGGTCTGCATCTTCAGAAGCTGGCTCCTCCAGCGGTCCACATATTCCTTGAAATTTTCCTCCGCTTTCTGCTTAACATTCTCCAGATCACGGAGTGACAGATCGATCTCCAAGTCAGTGACATATTGCTTCAGGAAGCATCGGCCAACTCCCTCCAATCTTCCTTTACTTTCTTCTCCAAACTGTGGTACCATACCACGGGAGCTCCTTCAAGCGACATTCCAAACATTTTCTGTACCTGGCGCTGAGATAAGCCAACTGAACTCATGACTGATACAAACTGTCGGAGATGCACCCTCGGATCCCCATTCCCGTTGAACTTAGCCATATCCGGCATCTTGAACTGTGCAGGCAACTGTTCCTCAAAAGTCAAAGTGTCATAATCCAGCAAATCCTCATTTTACCCCTCATCTTGGGGGTAACCGACTCAACCTGATCCCGAAGTTTCTGTAACTCTGTCTGAGACCCAGATACTCTGCCTGCTGCATACTCTGCCATATCATCATCAAAAGCGGGGATATCATCCCCCAATCTGTTCGGAGATTCCTCTTGCCCTCACATCCCCAGAATGAACCCCGGCACGAGACCCAGCTATACCAGTCATAGCAGTAGTCAAAGCCTGCAACTGTTCAGTGATCTTGGCGAGACCATTCTCTAACTGATCCATACGGGACACCTCATTATCGGATTCACTCATACTTGTTCTTTTAGTGAGTCTGGTTCCTTCTCTAACCCAAACGGTATCTATGGTGTCTTTTAAGACACAGAGGATGTTAACAGGGTATGTATGCATGATATGCATAAGAAATATTTAACATATATTAAATCAAATAAAATTCTCAAACAAATCGGCCTATTATCATTTTAGAAGCTTTTGGGACAACTGTCATAAGGGTGAACCCGTCCCAGTTTAAATGGCCCAACGAGTTCATGTCTTATTATGGCAAAGAGCCCAACTAAATCCAAATGATAATATTCCGAAACAAGCACAAGGTGGCCCATCAATCACTTAGAAGCTTTTGGCCCAATAGTCATGAAATACGTTCTTGTCCCGGTTTAAATGGCCCAACAAGCCCATATCCCATGACAAATGGTCCAAATGGATCCAAACGGTGATGTTCCCAAACATAAGCATAGAAGGGAGATAATACAAACATAACATAATAATTTTCACATAATGGCCCATCAACATTTCAGAAGCCTTGGGCCTAATAGTCATACAGTACGAACTTGCTCCAGTTTAATGGCCCAGCAAGCCCGCATTTCTGACTAGTCCAACTGCATCCAAATGAGGATGGTCTACAAGCACATACTCAAGGAAATAATTGTTACTTTAACCATACAAACCAGTCTATGGGTGGATTTGCAAGAGTATGGACAAAGGCTCTCACTGGCGAAGGATAGCCCACAACTAGGTCTCCCCACTCAAGGGTTCAAGCGACCAAGTGAGCGTATCCCTTTTTATACACTAAGGTACGTGCCAATGAGCTATGGTGTGTGACGGACTGTCAAATGGATTTCCCGTTGTAGATTCCCCAGAGGGAAGGTGGAGCGAGGCTCACTAAATACCCAAGCCTCTTAGGCTCTTATCGCTTGGTGTCAGGAATAAACAACGAGTCCTCCAAATTAGTCCATCACAAAGGCTACGAGTAGATGGCCATATAGGTGTCCTCACAGCTTTTCCTTCTAGAAAGGTAGTGAGTGAAGGAAGACACCAAACCATCACCTAGCCTCAAAGTGCCCTTGATTAAACCCCCACTTTATCCACTATAGACATGGTCAATTAAAACATAGATCCAAACATTACAAGACAATATTTCGGGGCCAACTTTCTATCCCCAGTGGAGTCGCCAGACTGTAGGACACAGGACCTGGGCGACGCCGTTCCTAGGCTCGCGGCCTAGTTTGGGAAGTACTGGATAACATGGAGTCGCCACCCGGTGTGAACCGGGACAAAGATTTAAGGCCGCACTCACCCCTCGCAAGGAAAGACCTCAAACCGTTGGGTTCGGAATGGTCCCTTACTTATGTCACTTGTAATGAAAGGATTTATGTAATAATTTAATCAAGCTTAAGTAACACTTATTTCCGAGGTATCATGCTTCTAAATTCTCATGTGTAAAATAAAACTTATTACGCATTTCACATATATCTTACATTTAAATTTGCATGCTTAACATATATCAAGATAGCAACTAACATACAACTTTACTTGCATATCACATTCAGGAAAACACAAGCACACATATTAACCATACAAGCACACATGTTAACCATACAAGCACACATATGGGCACTTTTCCAGTGGTACGTGGAATTGTAGCCCAAATACAGACCGCAACTACCGTCCATTCGGAATCGGCTACGGAATTTACGTCTGGGTTTCCATCCGATATACCGCAAGAAATAATACTCAAATGTTATCATGACACAAGCATATGATTGTAATACATCAACATATTTGCATTATACATGTGGAGATAGCTACTAGGAAAACTATGCATGAAATCTAATGAAAAAGACTCAGTTCAGTTGTGTTCGCGTTCGTGTAGCGTTCGTAAACGCGTTCGAACGGAAATGAAACAGAATGCTCACGTTCGAGTAGCGTTCGTAACGCGTTCGAACGGAAATGAGACAGAATGCTCACGTTCGTATGGTGTTTGTTAACGCGTTCGAACGGATATGAGACAGAATGCTCACGTTCGTATGGCGTTTGTTAACGCGTTCGAACGGAAATGAGACCTGACACATGATAAGGCAAAAACACATGCGCGTTCGAGTTGCGTTCGTAAACGCGTTCGAACGGGAACAGACCCGATGCATGAAATGGGACGCAATACATAAACACAAAATAAAAGGGCGCGGCGAAGTACTGCCATAAGGTGACCTTTTGGGGCTCTTGATCTCTCAAAGAGAGGACCTTTAGACCAACATACTAAGCCCATGCGCGTCACATCACACATACAAGAATAGAACCAATCATATCAACCAAGTATGCCCGATTGAACACATCTGACATCCAATCTGAACACACATCAACCGGCGCGGCAAAGCATCGTGGTAACGGGTTTTAACCCCTCCCCATAAGGGATCTTTCATTCCACTTACTAAGCCCATGCGCTTGATTGAACCATACATAAAAGATAAACTCAATAACATCAAACTAAGTATGCCCGATTGAACGTATCTCGCATCCAACCGAACACACATCAACCGGCGCGGCGAAGTAGTGTCACAAAGGAGGCATTTTCGGCTCTTTGTCTCCCAAATGGAGGACCTTTGAACTAACTCACTAAGCCCATGCGCTTGGTTGAATCATGCATAACTAAACAACATATTATATTCAAGTAAAGAAAACTAAATAAACAAAAGCAACACAACAAAAGAAAGATAGTGCCGTTTACCCAAGCGGTACGTGGAGTTGTGGCCCGAGTACATATCATATTACCGTCCATTCAGAATCGGCTATGAAATTTATGTCCGGGTTTCCATCCGATATACCGCGAGAGTTGACACATCTCTCATTCATCCAATACCCACAACATACATCATACACACAACGATACCACAAATATAGAAAATATAATCAAAATGAATGACCAGAAAATAAAATGAGAATAAGTGTGAAAGATACCCTCAGGTCTAACCTTTTAATTAAGCCGTCTCTCGGACTCGCGTTCCACGGAAATCGAAAGGGGGTAAAGCTCCGCAACTTTTCTGGTCCGCTGGTTCAACGTCCTAACTCACTGCTTGCTTCGCTGTTTTGCTTACGGTTCGAACTCCGTTCTGCTCCTATTTGGTCTCTGTCTTGCTGCTCACTGCACGGACCACCTGTTTTAACGTTTTCAATAAACTATTCCAAGTTTGTGTGGGTTCTTAGTGCAATTATATGTGATTATTTTTAAGATTATCTATGCAGTTTTTATGTTACTGTTTTTTAAGGATTTGGGCTGCTGTTAAGGTGATTTTGTTGCTGTTTGGGCGTGTAATACGGTGTGGTTTTTTGTGTAATTTTCGGTGGTGGAGGGCTGCTGTATAGGTGGCTGTTTCGGTGATGTGTGGGGGTTTACGGGGGTGGTTTTTTCGGCTGTGGAGGAGATGGTTGGGGGCTCTTTTGTTCTCTTTTTTCGTGTATGTGTCAAGTGTGTTTTTCTTTTTGTTTAGTCTTGGGTGTGTAGAGAGAGTCTAGAGAGATTTCGAGAGAGTTTGGGTGTGAATTATATGTGTCAAAGAGAGGATGGCTTTGGTTAGGGTTTGTTTATATAGAGAAGGGTTAGGGTGACAAGGGAAGGGATTTTGGGCATTTAATTAGGATATGATTTAGTTTTAAAAACAAGGAAATCAAGGATTGAGGGGGGACAAAATATTTTATTTTAGGAAGTCAACTAATTTAAATTGGTGTATATCTTATTAGATTATGAAGTCAAATATATGATTGGCTTTAATTGGTTAAGATTGATTTTAATTAGGCAAATCTTATTTTTAGTTTTAGTATATAATATATTTGATTCATTTATATTAGGCATGATTTTATTTTATGTTTTATTTAATTGGTAAATGATTTAAATATTTTATTTAATGTTTAATATTTATTTAATTTGGGATGTGTTTTATGGGCTTTGGGGAGCTAAATGGGCTGGGTGTGAGGCTAGCAGCAAAACCAGAATTACCGACACACCGTTCGAAAGCTTCCTCGAACGCGACACGAACAACCCCGCAATCTATTTCCCGTTCGAACGAAGTAACGAACGCAGCACCAACGAAGACAGTGAGCTTGTTTATTCTGAATTTCCCCTTCCGATATCCGTTTTCCCGCGGCTTTCGTGACTCAAAAGGTAGTGCCTCCAATGAGGCTCATCATCGGGTTTCACATGCGAAAATGCAATGCCTACAGTGGACTTAATCCATTTTGTCCATATATATATAATTAGGTGTGACTAATCATCTTTGTCTACCACTTTGATTTAATCCAATTAAATCAAGTCAAATACACCTATTATTATATATTTGTAATTGCCAAAATATTCTCAAATGGTAGAGATATTTATGAAATTACAACCTTGTGTGATTTTAGATTAATCCAATTAGGTCAAGTAAATAATCAATGTTATCTAATAATATTTAATTACTTTGATTGATAATTATAATATCAAATATTATTTATTATCAAATATCATCGGCTATCCAAGTGCTCAACGAGTACACTTCATATTGTGGACTCTCTAAGTCCGAAAAAGTTTGTCATATAAGCCTAGCTCATATACGCAATTCGGCCACCTTCAAATTTACGAAGAACATGAAAGACCTTTCTGAACGATATAAGTCGAGGTCATCACATTTTTTTTAACAATCTCTCCGTCATAGGCTATGCGAGTTGTGCTGAGGAAACATAGATTACACCGTCAAATTTCTGAGGTGTTCATCTTATATTATCGATATGTCTACGATTCTTTACAACTAATCATAATATTAATTCTGATATATGCGATCAACCATAGGTGACCGGCTTGGGCCAAAGTCTTAAGTGTGACTTACTCACATGGATACATAAACCCTTTATAGTACACACATGGGCCCACAGATCCTATCTTGATACGCACTTGATTAACGAGTGCATCGGTCCACACCCAATGAACATCTAACGGTCAGACCATGAAAGGTCTCTGACATATATGGCATCAAAGTGTGGAAGATCACACACAAAATCAATATTATCCTATAGTCAAATGATCACATATGCTACTCGGCTTGATGAGATTCCTATTGATGGTGGTGTGTACTTCCAACTATTATGAATCACCTGTGAGTCATTCAGTATTCACTCTAACGAATACCCACATGTCTATACGAGCTTCCATTATTCATGGTACATCGGGTTAAACCGTTGGAACTCCAATTCCAATATACGACATGTGTTAATCTTCTAAGTTATAGGAATTCGACCGTATTCCAAAACTAACGACTATGAATAGTTACTTTAAGAATAGTTTATATTAGTAATATTATCTCAATGTCAAACCACATAATGTCTGTGGACGCTAGTTTTCGCCCGAGGTCCACAATCGAGAATTTATAGGTTGGGGCACTAGCGATCCTGCAAAACAAAGGTAGAGTGAGCGTGGAGGTTACTGCCCACAAGTGTGGTGGGTGCCGTAGGCACTCCGACGCTCAAGTCAGTGATGAAGATGAGCTGTAAGTAATGGAATAGCAAGGTTAGAGACTACCTTGATCCTCGTGGATAGCCGTGAGGGCGATAGATATGATATGATGAGAGCTCTGGAGAGAAGATTATTGAACTATGAGAGTTGTGGAGAGAAGATTATTGAACTATGAGAGTTGTGATCCCCCCTCTCTTCTGGATCTCGGTTCCTTTTATAGGCTATTTGAGGTGAGATTTATGAATGCGTTTAATTGACATACGTTTTGTGTGTTAGTAACGGCCGTGTCATGAATGAGTATTATGGGCAGTCATGAAGACTGAAAACGGCTAGGTTATGAGGGGTATTTATGAGTCTGAGCGTTTCATGGGCTGGCGTATGATGGGTCTTGGTTATGGTTTGGATATGGGGTATTTTACTGGGAGTGGGCCCCTGAATCTTCGGGCATGGGTCTTATGTTGGGGAGTCTGGGGTGCGTTCAGTGTTGGGTCTGAAACAAAAGGTCGAAATTGCCCTTGGATAAAATTTGGCCCATAAAGTTTGTCCTCTACTCTCTAAGTCAATGAGTCATTGTCTTGGAGAGTATTTGTCGCGTGTGTCGTATGAGGTATGTATAAAGCATGTAAGCGTACTTGGACGTTGATGTCGTTTGGACCTGTCAAAGATCACACCATTTTGATAAAGCTGAGTAAATACCAATAATGAATCTCAGTCGACCAGATATGGATGTTGATCTAAGATATCGTTATGAGTTTGTGGGAATGACCATGTCGACAAGATGAATGTCAGGTCTTGAACTTGACTTTACATGAGCCCATGAGGAATGTCTCTGGTCGACTGAGCCAGATGAAGGTTCAGGATATAAGTCATACGATATGTGTAGTCCACGTCTACAATTTCGACTCTACATGGGTCCATGGGGATGTCCCCGGTCGACTGAACCAAAAGAAGGTTCATGATATAAGTCATACGACATGTGTAGTCCATGTCTATAACTTGACTCTACATGAGTCCATGGGGGATGTCCCCGGTCGACTGAACCAGAATAAGTCATACGACATTTGTAGTCCATGTCTACAACTCGACTCTACATGAGTCCATGGGGGATGTGACCGGCGTAAACACACACGTATAACGCAAGCGCACGTATCGTTTAAGTAGTATAAAAATATCGATCCCACGAGGACTTAATTCCTACTGTTGTTATTAATTGTTGAATCTATTTATTTACATATATCTAATTATACGGAGAAGAGATTGATTGCATGATTGATTTGGTTGATTATAATTTACTAAATAAAAATAAATAAAAAGACAAAAGAAAATACTAAGGAAAATAACAAAAGACACAAAGATCTAGGGTTGTGAATCATTCTAATATCTCTTAAAAGATGAAGTGATTATTTTATGTTTGTGTAATAAATCAATTTACTAACCTGGAACACTAAATTATGCAAAAGCCTTTGTCGATGGTCAGACGCAAATACCCAGCATATGTCTATGTCAACCAAATTATCTGGATTCATTAAGTTTAAGTTCCAATTATGGCTACCCCCGCACGACAGGTATATGTCTATCCTGTAAGGAAATCTATTAAAGGGTTATCTATCCTCAAGGAAGATCGTGGGCTATTAAGTCTAAGGCTGAAATCTAAAATCTCTATGTCTAGTTCATTTTAGATTTACCACATCAATCTTATTGGTGATCAAACAACAAGAAGCATTAAGCTTAAGACTTAATAAGTAAACCTTTAAATTACCCAAACTATAAAATAACCCCTTATAAACCGGTGATATTAGAATTCATCACAACCCTAGATAATTAACACATAACTAGGGCTAGTAAAAACTTAAAAGTAAAAGACATAAAGTAAAAATGCTGAAAAGTAAAAGACATAAAGTAAAAGCTGAAAAGTAAAATAAAATAAAATGCTAAGGTAAAAGGAATTACTTTTACTACTACTAATTTAGATATCTCCCATAAAATAATATATAACTTGTGATAATATTACCAACCGACCAGTCTGGCGGTATCCTGATTAAGTCAAATTAAGTCCAACCAGCCATTAAGGCGGTAATATTTGTCCATAAACCAGCCATAAAGGCGGAACCAAAATTAAATTACCAACCGACCATCTGGCGGTATCCTTGATTAGTCAGGTTTAAACCAGATTAAAATTAATTTACCAACCGACCAATATAGCGGTATCCTTTTAAGTCAATATTTTAAATAGTGAATATATTATTTTTAAGGGAGATTAATCTAAATAGTAACAGTAAAAGAATTACCTTTCACCCTAGCTGGGGAAGTTACCTCCTCATAGTGAATAGTAAAAACTGTAAAAAGTAAAAAGTAAATTACTATTATTACAAAACGTAATTAAAATTATTTACAAAACTAAAATTAAAAAAACTAAAAACTAAAAGAAACTAGAGAGAGAAACTCTCTCTTTACATCAAAGAGAAGAGAGAGAGTTGTGCATCTAAAACTGAAATCTCGAGCTCAATTTATAGACCCCGGTAGGCTTTTAGAGTCGCGACGCCAAGGGCTTTGGCGTCGCGACGCCAGCTTCTGTTGACGTGGCTTGCTAAGGCTTTGACACGTGGCAATTCAGATAAGAAGATAAGGCGACACGTGGCGAGACGGCTAAGAGCTCAATTATTATACTAACGTGGCGCTGATGTGGCAAGGCGGCTGAGAGCAATTGTCGGTACCATAGGATTGCGACACGTGTCACTGTGATTGGCTGATGATGACGTGGCATGTTGACTCGGTTGACCGGATGACGTGGATGATGACGTGGCATGACGCGTGGCAGAGTTGACTCGTTGACCGGATGACGTGGCGACACGCAGGATGACCCATGGCACACGTGGAAATAGTAATTGTCGGCACCGTTGGATGTTGACATGTGGCACGGCGCACGTTAGCAGATCGGATGTGATGGTGACACGTGTCACGGTGCACGTTAGCAAAGTCAAACTTCTCAAATTCTGACCCGTTGACCCGGCGCACGTTAGCAGCTCCGGTGCACATTAGGCGTCGCGATGCCAAGGGCTTGTGCGTCGTGACGCGCCCAAATTACCAAAATGCCATTTTCCCAATTTTCACTGTTTTGGTCCAAATCACCTCCAGAATGTCCTGAAACTTTATTTATCTACAAAATAACACAAAACACATCAAAATATTCACAAAACTCAAGAAACTATACAAAATATTAAGTTAAATGAGTGGGAAATAATGATAGATTTACCACTCATCACACCCACAAACCTAACATTTTGCTAGTCCTCGAGCAAAACACAAAATAAAATAACATTTTAACTAAGCCACTTTCGTAGGGATCACGATTGCATTTAGCATATGCAACAAGCCTTTAAACCCCTTGGTGTCCCTAGTGGACGAGTTGTAGTCTCGTGAGGGTTTACAGCAATGATACCCACAAACATTTTACAAAAGTAAAAAGGTTATAAAACTAATGCACACAAAAGCAAAAAGACAAGTGAAAATAGAATAAAGATGTTAGTGACTAATCAGGTGAAACTTCTACTTCAAGTTACTAGTTGTTTTGTTTCTTTCTAAATTACTGAATAAGTAAATTCTGCGATTATATTTGTCATTCTTCATATACACAGCCAACATAATATTAAACAACTCATTTTTGCCCACAACAGTCATAAGTGCAGTTGATAAGAAAGTAATAGTTTTGTCCTAAAGTTTTATCAGAATTCAAACCTTTTTGCAGCAATGGAATAATTTTTCTCATTTTTCTGATTTTTTCTTTGATTTTTCTCTATTTTTTATTTATATACAATATCTTCCATCTATGTAGCGAGTGTTGGGTCGGTGGCTCCCAAACCAGTTGGCTTTAGGGCATCAGGTGTTAAGATACCCCTACGGACTTAATTACTCAGACTTCAGATATATATATTTTTGCAGCATCTTTGATCCATGTAGTGAGCTTTGGCCAGTGACTCCCAAACCAGTTGGTTTTAGGGCACTAGGTGTTAAAACACCCTTACAGACTTAATAACTCGGACCTTTTTTTTTTATTCCACTGCTTTTTGAGATGCTTCCTCCAATTAAACTAGAGCACTGAATATTACAAACTTTTCAATTTTAGCTCATGTCTGTATGTTACTATGCATGTTGATAATACTTGCCAACTGAGCATATGAAGATCCATTTTAGTCAATTTTATGGAGAATTTACAAATTAATAATTTAAAAGGAAATAAACAAAAATTAACTTGTTTCGAAATAGGTTTGAGATACGTCTCAGGAGTGAAAACTCCTTACTCAGTCATCTCTTACCAAATTCACCTTTTTAGTCAAAATAAAAACACAAAAACACAAAATATTTTTGTAATTTTTCAAAATTTTTCAAAATTTTTTTTTAACAGTAAAATGAGAGTTAAGAAGGTCGTACCTGGTTAACTGAAAATCGACAGGAAATTAAAGGTTAAGATCCAGATTAACACGACGCCTCTTACCACGATCGTCCTCGGACCAATTTATCTTTGAAAGGATAGGGTCAACTCGTGGTTCATAGGCTATGAGTTGGTCTATTAGATCCGGAGCAGTTCTGGCAGTAAAAAGGAGTTCTTTTAAAGGTTTTAACACGAACCCATTTCTCCGAGCATCATCAAGAAACACACAAAGAAAATCATAAAATCCATCAACGTTGAGCAGTCCAATTGGTTTCTGGTGTATGTTCAGGTTCGCCCAAGATAGCACAATAAAAATTTCCTCCAATGTGCCCAAGCCACCTGGCAAAGCAATAAAAGCATCAGCACGGTTAATCATTTTTACCAATCGTTCAGACATACCTGGCACGATCAGTTCCTCTCCGTTTGATGGTTCAATAAGATTTGCCTCTGCCAAGGGTTTTGGGATGATTCCCAAAATGTGACTGCCTCCTTCCTGTACAACCTTTGAAACGATCCCTATAAGTCCAAGATTTCCTCTGCCATATATTAAGTGCATATTCCTTGCAGCTAAGACTCGACCCAATTCATGTGCTGGTTCAACGTATTGTGGTTTAGTACCAACACTACTACCGCAAAACACACAGACTCATCTTCTTGAAGTGGCTTCCATGTTTTACTCCTTATTTATTTCTCAACTCTGAATGCCTTCAAAAGTGCAATGACGGGCTGAATTTATAGTACCTGAAAAAGGGTGAGTAATAATAGCACTAGTATCTTCCAAAGGACGTTTGTTAGCTAAACAACAAAAGAAATCGTGAAAGGTCAAAAATTCTGGATCCTGTCTACGAAAATAAAGATAATTACAACAGAAAAGCGAATCAAAGCAATAATTAAGGCAACAGAATTGTGTACGCAATACGCCACTCGCTTAGTATAAATTCATTAGGATGCGTCTCAAGATTTCATTCTTTACTCAGCCATTGCTAATGAATTGTTTCTCATCTTTGATTTCCAAACACCATTCCTTCTGTCTTAAAATATTTCGTTTGTGCTTTTCCCTATAAAAATAACACATAAAATTAAAAACTCCACAATATGTATACACAAAATATGAAAACAGAAATTACAACAAATTGCATGGGTTGCCTCCCTGTTAGCGCTAAATTTTTCATCTTCAGCCAGACGTGACTGAAATCTATCTGTCAAGGAGGTTTCAGCGTTGTTTTAGATGTCCAATTAAAGACAATCCCATGAGCATTGTTTTTGAATGGTCTCTTCCAACAATAAAGTGGCAAAAAGAATTTTATCTCATTCAGTGCTTGTGCCACCTTTTTAATCTTTGTTGCTCCAGTGGTTCCTGAAAAGAAAGAATGAAAATCAGGAGGTCTCGTATGGTGCTTGACTTGGAATGGGAATTCCATTCTGTCAAGCTTCTGGGCGATATCTTTGATTTGTACTCCCCAAAACAGCGATGTTTCTCCTGAATGCTCTGGATCTTTATTAAGGTCAGACATTTGCTCCTCCATTTGCTCTGTTTCTTGCTCCACTTTTTCTTCACAGATGTATTTGAAAATTTCTGCATTCAGCTCTTCATCTGTCATCTGTGAAATACATGCTTCAAAATTGTCAACCTGAGGATGTAAAAAAATGTCATATTTTAGGTCTCCATCCTCTGATATGACTGGAATGGATGGTTCAGGTAGATCTTCATCAAACATCATGGTAAAGCATGCTCCAAGATCTTCATTTTGAGGGTTGAAAGTTTGATCCTCCGTTGTTGGTGCAGTTGATACAATTAACTCAGCTTTTTCATCCTCGTCAGAGTCAGAATAATAAAAATCAAATTGAGACTTTGTTGGTTCAGGCTCTTGAATTGATACCTCTGATTCTTGATACTGCTCAGCCTCGTCCTCTATTATGATGTCATGATGAATCTCAGGATATTGAAAGGCTTCTTCAGTAGTATTTGAATTTGCTCCGTTAGATATGTGATTTAGGTTCTCTGTTAATTGTCTAACTTGATCTGTCATTCTCTGTATAGACGCCGTTTGACTCTGAATTTGTGCATCAAATTGAGCTTCATGTTCCTCGAACCAATATTTGAGTATGTGAATCAACTGATCTTCCTCTGATGGTTCTGATTGTTGATGAAGATCGTAGGTAGATGGTGGATAAGATGGAAAATGTGATGGTTCCTCGTACCTTGAATGATTCCAATAATTCTGCCACTCTGAAAGGTATATACATTAATCGCTCGGGTGGTTACCATCACATATTGCACATCTCCATATTTTGTTCTGTTGAGCAAATAAAAAATTGCTTGGTTCTGGCATCCAGTGATAATTGTTGGGCTGGATAACAGGCCTCAGAAAACCAGACTGTTGCTCCCAGATTTGGGGTGTATCTTCTTGTAAGGCTCGTAATTTCTCGATCTCCTAATAATGTTCCATTTTTTCAAATACCTGAAAATACAATAAAGAAATAAAAATTACAGATAAAGAAAATTAGATACAAGTAAATTAGATAGCTTCAAAATTAATAACTCAAGAAAAAAAAGTGCCCGGCAACGACGCCAAAAACTTGACTGGCGTAAACACACACGTAGAACGCAAGCACATGTATCGTTCAAGTAGTATAAAAATATCGATCCCACGAGGAATTAATTCCTATTGTTGTTATTAATTGTTGAATCTATTTATTTTCATATATCTAATTATAGGGAGAAGAGATTGATTGCATGATTGCTTTGGTTGATTGTAGATTTGCTAAATAAATAAATAAAAAGACAAAAGAAAATACTAAGGAAAATAACAAAAGACGCAAAGATCTAGGGTTGTGAATCATTCTAATATCTCTTAAAAGATGAAGTGATTATTTTATGTTTGTGTAATAAATCAGTTTACTAACCTGGAACACTAAATTATGCAAAAGCCTATGTCGATGGTCAGACGCAAATACCCAGTTTAACCCAATTGAACCATATGTCTATGTCAACCAAATTATCTGGATTCATTAAGTTTAAGTTCCAATTATGGCTACCCCCGCCCAACAGGTATATGTCTATCCTGTAAGGAAATCTATTAAAGGGTTATTTATCCTCAAGGAAGATCGTGGGCTATTAAGTCTAAGGCTGAAACCTAAAATCCTTATGTCTAGTTCATTTTAGATTTACCACATCAATCTTATTGGTGATCAGACAACAAGAAGCATTAAGCTTAAGACTTAATAAGTAAACCTTTAAATTACCCAAACTATAAAATAACCCCTTATAAACCGGTGATATTAGAATTCATCACAACCCTAGATAACTAACACATAACTAGGGCTAGTAAAAACTTAAAAGTAAAAGATATAAAGTAAAAATGCTGAAAAGTAAAAGACATAAAGTAAAAGCTGAAAAGTAAAATAAAATAAAATGCTAAGGTAAAAGGAATTACTTTTACTACTACTAATTTAGATATCTCCCATAAAATAATATATAAACTTGTGATAATATTACCAACCGACCAGTCTGGCGGTATCCTGATTAAGTCAAATTAAGTCCAACCAGCCATTAAGGCGGTAATATTTGTCCATAAACTAGCCATAAAGGCGGAACCAAAATTAAATTACCAACCGACCAATCTGGCGGTATCCTTGATTAGTCAGGTTTAAACCAGATTAAAATTAATTTACCAACCGACCAATATAGCGGTATCCTTTTTAAGTCAATATTTTAAATAGTGAATATATTATTTTTAAGGGAGATTAATCTAAATAATAACAGTAAAAGAATTATCTTTCACCCTAGTTGAGGAAGTTACCTCCTCATATTGAATAGTAAAAATTGTGAAAGTAAAAAGTAAATTACTATTATTACAAAACGTAATTAAAATTATTTACAAAACTAAAATTAAAAAACTAAAAACTAAAGAAACTAGAGAGATAAACTCTCTCTTTACATCAAAGAGAAGAGAGAGAGTGGTGCATCTAAAACTGAAATCTCGAGCTCAATTTATAGACCTCGGTAGGCTTTCAGAGTCGCGACGCCAAGGGCTTTGGCGTCGCGACGCCAGCTTCTGTCGACGTGGCTTGCTAAGGCTTTGACACGTGGCAATTCGGATAAGAAGATAAGGCGACACGTGGCGAGGCGGCTAAGAGCTCAATTATTATACTGACGTGGCGCTGATGTGGCAAGGCGGCTGAGAGCAATTGTCAGCACCGTAGGATTGCGACACGTGTCACGCTGTGATTGGCTGATGATGACGTGGCATGTTGACTCGGTTGACCGGATGATGTGGCATGATGACGTGGCATGACGCGTGGCAGAGTTGACTCATTGACCGGATGACGTGGAGACACGTATGATGACCCGTGGCACACGTGGATATAGTAATAGTCGGCATCGTTGGATGATGACACGTGGCACGGCGCACGTTAGCAGATCGGCCGTGATGGTGACATGTGTCACGGCGCACGTTAGCAAAGTCAAACTTCTCAAATTCTGACCCGTTGACCCGGCGCACGTTAGCAGCTCTGGTGCACATTAGGCGTCGCGACGCGCCCAAATTACCAAAATGCCCTTTTCCCAATTTTCACTGTTTTGGTCCAAATCACCTCCAGAATGTCCTGAAACTTTATTTATCTACAAAATAACACAAAAAACATCAAAATATTCACAAAAATCAAGAAACTATACAAAATATTAAGTTAAATGAGTGGGAAATAGTGATAGATTTACCATTCATCAGGATGTCCCCGGTCGACTGAACCAGATGAAGGTTCAGGATATAAGTCATATGACATGTGTAGTCCATGTCTACAACTTGACTCTACATGAGTCCATGGGGGATGTCCCCGGTCGACTGAATCAGATGAAGGTTCAGGAGATAATTCACACGACATGTGCAGTCCATGTCTACAACCTGACTCGACATGAGTCCATGGGGGATGTCCCCGGTCGACTGAACCAGATGAAGGTTCAGGAGATAATTCACATGACATGTGCAGTCCATGTCTACAACTTGACTCGACATGAGTCCATGGGAGATGTCCCCGGTCGACTGAACCAGATGAAGGTTCAGGATATAATTCACACGACATTGTCGTATAGACTGTAGGAAGTCCATGTCTTCAGTTGACTCGACATGAGTCCATGGGAGATGTCCCCGGTCGACTGAACCAGATGAAGGTTCAGGATATAATTCACACGACATTGTCGTTTAGACTGTAGGAATTCCATGTCTTCATTTGACTCGACATGAGTCCATGGGGGATGTCCCCGGTCAACTGAACCAGATGAAGGTTCATGAGTTATTTCACACGACATTGTCGTATGGACTGTAGGAATTCCATGTCTTCATTTGACTCGACATGAGTCCATGAGGGATGTCCCCGGTCGACTGAACCAGATGAAGGTTCATGAGTTGTTTCACACGACATTATCGTATGGACTGTAGGAAGTCTATGTCTTCATTTGACTCGACATGAGTCCATGGGGGATGTCCCTGGTCGACTGAACCAGATGAAGGTTCAGGAGTTATTTCACACAACATTGTCGTATGGACTGTAGGAAGTCCATGTCTTTATTTGACTCGACATGAGTCCATGAGGGATGTCCCCGGTCGACTGAACCATATGAAGGTTCATGAGTTGTTTCACACGACATTGTCGCATGGATTGTAGGAAGTCTATGTCTTCATTTGACTCGACATGAGTCCATGGGGGATGTCCCCGGTCGACTGAACCAGATGAAGGTTCAGGAGTTATTTCACACGACATTGTCGTATGGACTGTAGGAAGTCCATGTCTTCATTTGACTCGACATGAGTCCATGGGGGATGTCCCCGGTCGACTGAACCAGATGAATGTTCAGGAGTTATTTCACATGACATTTTCGTATGGACTGTAGGAATTCTATGTCTTCATTTGACTAAACATGAGTCCATGAATGATGTCCCCAGTCGACTGAACCAGATGAAGGTCAGGATAATCCCCATACTACGGGTTGAAGAGCCATAAGAATCTTCAATGTCTTTTGGACCAGATGAAGGTCTATGAAAGTCTTCACTCTACAGACCTGATGAATGTCCAAGAGTATTTCTTTATCATACTACTAGACCTGATGAAGGTCATTACACATTCTTCTGATGAGGGTCCATGTGACTACGGTCGTATGGACCTGTCGAATGGACTTGATAAAAGTCCAAGAAGGTCATCACTTCTTACTCTACTAGACCTGAAGAAGGTCAATGATGGTTCCCATTCCTCATTCTACAAGACCTGATAAAGGTCAATGAGGGTATAATTCCTCATTCTACAAGACCTGACAAAAGTCAATGAGGGTATAATTCCTCATTCTACAGGACTTGTAGTCTGAGACAATGTCGTCTGGAGACCATGAGCCTACGGTCGAATGAACCTGATGAAGGTCCATGAGGGTTCTCATTCCTCATTCTACAAGACATGACAGATGCCAATGGAGGTCTTCATTCCTCATTCTACAATCCTCACTTTACAAGACCTGATAAAGGTTAGTGAGGGTTTTCATTCCTCATTCTACAAGACCATATATGTAGTGTTGAATGAGATCTTTAACGAGCGCCAAGCTTCACATGGTAGTGTCGACTGAGATCCTTAACAAGTGTCAAGCTTCACATGTGTAGTGTCGAATGAGATCCTTAACAAGTGCCAAGCTTCACATGTGTAGTGTCGAATAAGATCCTTAACAAGTGCCAAGCTTCACACGTGTAGTGTCGAATGTGACATCTTCCTCATGCTGAGTCTCCATATATGTAGTGTCGAGTGGGATATCCTTGCCAAGTCTGGTAATGTCGACTGGGATATTATCACCCCATACATGTAGTGTCGAGTGGGATATCTTAATACCAATTCTCCATACATGTAGTGTCGAGTGGGATACTCAACAAGTGCCAAGCCACATATTGTATTGTCGACTGAGACACCAATAACAATTACCAAGCTATATGTTGTAATGTCGACTGGGACATCCATAATAATTATCAAACTATATGTTGTAATGTCGACTGAGACACCCATAACAAGTCCCAAATTATAAATTGTAATGTCAACTATAAAAAGTGCAAGCCATACCTGGTAATGTCGATTGGGATATCCACGCAAAGTCTTCATTCGGGTATTGTCGATTGAGACATCTTCCTTATGCCAAGTATATCTCTTTATCATATGGGGTGAATGGTAGGAAAAATGGTTCCACTGAAGTCTAGAGTTGATGGCAATCCATTCATGTAATGTAAAGAATATAATTATCTTCTCATGTCTCCAGAAAGAGACGACTATCTAACCATGTAGTATGGAGTTGAAGACAATCCATGCATGTCATATGGGGGATATGAAAATCCTTTCAGTCGTCTTAATGTGGTGAGTCATTCAATGTCGTATGGAAATGATAACAATTCTTCTATGTAGCCAGATGACCCTTCACCTTATCGTATGGAGAATATGATAATATTTCCATGTAGTTTGGAGTGGATGCATTACTAGAGAATACTTCTTAGTCGGTGGGTATGCTGAAAGAATATGAAGGTATTTTCATGTCGAATGAAAGAAGTATATCGATTGGGTCTGATGATTTTTTATGTGGTCGATTGGAGCAAATGGGTTTCTCCCTAAGTTGTAGTTTTGTGAAGGTCATTTTCTTTTAAAGTTACCAATGAATACTTGTTTGGGAAACTATGATGTCCCCAAAGCAACAATAGGTGGCTTCTGGCCCCTTTTTTTGTCTAATTACATCAGATGATATCTTATTGAGAAGTATTACTAGCACATCATTTATTATGTCGCTTGGGAGGATTCAAACTTCTTTCATTGTCATGGTTGGTGGAGCTTCTTCTCTTATTGTTCCTCTTATCTTCCTCCCACTTAATCTCAATGTGGGCTCGAGTCATGGCTTGATCCAGAGTGTAGCATCGAAATTTAGTGAGCTTTTTGTAGAGTTTACTTTCTGAAAGTAATCCATTTCTAAATGCTTCCACTGCAGTAGGCTGATAGAGATCTGGGATTGTTATACTCTCTTTATTGAAGCGAGCCACATAGCTTCGCAAGGACTCCCCTCTCTGTTGTTGGATGGCATTAAGGTCATTGGTGGTCTTCTCAAGCTTGCAAGAACTTGCGAAATGCTCCACAAATTTGTCTGCTAGCTGTTGGTAAGACTCGATGGATCTGTATGGGAGATTGATAAACCAGGTGAGGGCAGGAACAGCTAATGTTTCTCCAAATCCTCTGCACATACCAGCTTCCCATTGATGAGGAGCCAGACCCGTTGATAACATCTTGTATTTGTAATGGACAACATGGTCGTCTGGGTCAGTTGATCCATCATACATCTTCATATCTAGAGGACTGAACTTCCTTGGTAGCTCAATGGAAGTGATGGTCTCCAAAAATGGTGTATTTGAGATTGTGCCAGCTCGGCATTTTCTCACTGATAGTCTGACACTAGGTAGGCTGGAGAGAATTGCATCTTTGAACTCTTTCATTTCCTTACGCATGGTGGAGGCAACTTTCCGTGCTTGGT
The DNA here is from genome assembly GCA_019454045.1 of Zanthoxylum bungeanum. Classification (NCBI taxonomy): domain Eukaryota; kingdom Viridiplantae; phylum Streptophyta; class Magnoliopsida; order Sapindales; family Rutaceae; genus Zanthoxylum; species Zanthoxylum bungeanum. The sequence goes on along the minus strand of SKCR01026191.1, from coordinate 64,338 downwards.
CGGTTGAGGAAATATGTTGACTTCTTTCTTGATTTGGTGGATGGTTGTCTGTTGGCAGATTGTCACTTGTCACATTGTTGAATGCCCCCAAGAGATTGGTGGGGATTGTGGGATTTCCGGGAAGGTCTGTAGTCTCAGGTTGTCGGGAGGTTGAAGAGATTTGCTCCAGTTCTTCTGGAGGGTTATATTGGAGATTCGCATGGCTGAATTTTCCTCCTCTAAGACTCGTAATCGTTCTTGTAGAATGGCCAATTGAGAGGCCAAGGATCTAATGGCTAATCGCTGCTAGAAGCCGTGTGCAGCTGTGTTGAAGGGATCGTAGACTGAGAGATATTCGTCTGCTATGAATCGCTAAGGCCTCACGGTGGGCGCCAAATTGTGGACGCTGGTTTTCGCCCGAGGTCCACAATCGAGAATTTATAGGTTGGGGGCACTAGCGATCTTGCAATACAAAGGTAGAGTGAGCGTGGAGATTACTGCCCACCGGTGTGGTGGGTGCCGTAGGCACTCCGACGCTCAAGTCAGTGATGAAGACGAGCTGTAAGTAATGGAAGAGCAAGGCTAGAGACTACCTTGATCCTCGTGGATTGCCATGAGGGCGATAGATATGATATGATGAGAGCTCTGGAGAGAAGATTATTGAACTATGAGAGTTGTGGAGAGAAGATTATTGAACTATGAGAGTTGTGATCCCCCCTCTCTTCTGGATCTCGGTTCCTTTTATAGGCTATTTGAGGTGAGATTCATGAATGCGTTTAATTGACATACGTTTTGTGTGTTGGTAACGGTCGTGTCATGAATGAGTATTATGGGCAGTCATGAAGACTGAAAACGGCTGGGTTATGAGGGGTATTTATGAGTCTGAGCGTTTCATGGGCTGGCGTATGATGGGTCTTGGTTATGGTTTGGATGTGGGGTATTTTACTGGGAATGGGCCCGTGAATCTTCGGGCCTGGGTCTTATGTTGGGGAGTCTGGGGTGCGTTCAGTGTTGGGTCTGAAGCAAAATGTTGAAATTGCCCTTGGACCAAATTTGGCTCATACAATGTCCAGTGTTACTATATGACTATTCCAATGTCGATGTCATTCTCAACATATTTATATATTAAACTAATATGCATAATGACATTACTATTAACAAAGTTGGAAAGAAAATGTAGTTATTCTATTAATAAATAATAAAATACAATGTACAATACAGTATTCGGATTGGTGCTCCAAGTACCAACTCCAACAAGTTTTATATAATTTGGCATAATTGAGTACCTATTTGGACTTATTATAGACAAATGTTGTTACCACCTATATGGTTGGTTTTTATATATTTTGACATAATTAATTCCTGAAGTAAATTAACTGGGTAATAATAACAATTTATATATTGTAAAAAGTAAGATTTTTCTATATTTGAAATATTAAGAGTGGATCTCCTAGCCCCAACATTTTAATTTATTGTTGCATTCCAATTCAAAAATTGCCATTCACTTAAATTAATTCAGCTTTTTTATTTTCACTCGAATTATTATTTTATTTTACTAAATCTATTCATTTAGCAATCTCGCCTATATCCACGCCCTTGAACTATTTATTACCCATTTAAGTGTTTTTTTATAAGTTTTTAATTTTTTTAGTAACTATATTTAAATTTAAATAAAAAACGTCTATAAAAATTATAGATAATAAAAGAATTTAAATGACACATATTATTCTCGAATGAAGGATTTTCATTTTATTAAGTTACAGACCAATATAATATATATTATCAAAAAATTTAAGTATATATATTTTATTTTTAAATAATATGATATAATATATATATTTAAATGATTTAAATTTATTGTAAAATAAAATTATATATTATTCCAAAATCGTTCGGCCATCTTATTTTACTATTAAGATTTCTATCTCCTCTCCTAAATAATTGTAAGGAGAAAAGAGTAGGGGTGAGGACCGGTTCCAGGTAGACCCGGAACCGGTTGGAACCGGACCGGAAATCCGGGTTTGGAACCGGAACCGGTTGTAACCGGTCCGGTTCCGATTCAAATAGATGGAACCGATTTTTAACCGGTCTGGTTCCGGTTCCAAAATAAACGGAACCGGAACCGGACCATAACCGGAACCGGAACCGGAACCGGAACCGAATTTAGAACCGAATTCGATACCCAATTTTATAAAGGGTAATTGATTGATCTCCATTACTGCTGCCTATAAATCAGCAAGGAACCAGATACTGTGAAAGAAGCATTACAGTATCAATATTGGCATCAGGCAATAAAAGATGAGTAGTGTTCATACTACAAAAAAATGGCAAACACTTTGCTTTCTGTCAAATTCACTTTCCTTCCATATTGGATGTCATAATCTTGCATGGTAGTGCCCATACTACAAAAAAATGGCTGTTACTGCTAAACTTGCACTCATATTTCAGATTCTTTGCTTAACTCTCTGTTCACTTTGCTTATTTTGCTATGCTTTCACTTCTCAATCAGTAATTTTGAGCATGCAGCTGCTGAAGTTAGGGGAATTCGGAACCGGACCAGAACCGGACTGGAACCGAATAATATGGTACCCTATTTAATTGGGTAGGTTCCGGTTCCACTTAATTAGGAACCTATTTTTTCCGGGTAGGTTCCGGTTCTATGCGGAACCAGAACCGAAACCGGTTTTGCTCACCCCTAGAAAAGAGGAGAGGAATTCATATAAAAATAAATACTGAAATGTCAATTCCTTCCCCTCCCAGACCAAACCACCCGCATCTCCCGAACCATCTTCATTCTTCATAGACTGATACCCACTGTCATTTTCACTTCCACCTGGATCCAAAACTCAAACATGGAACCCGAATTACAAAATCAAGATCACCACCAATCCCCCGAAATCCCACCTCCGCCCTCTTGCTGCGCCAAATGCGGCGGCCCCACCACATACCCGCACCGCCACCGCCACAAACATCGCCTCCAACCTACCGCCCCATCCGCGCCCCGGCCATTAACCTCCCCCCGAACTATCACTCACAAGCCATAATCCTCGCCCCGGTTCCCAAGTCCCAAACAATCCCCGTAATCACTCCCCCTTTCAGCTTCCAATCCCCCGCCAAAAAAATCCAATCCCCCGACGACATCCGCCGCTTCATCGACTCCGATTCCGGCAAGAACTTCCTTGGCTTCGTCGTCGCCCTTTCCGAATCCATCCGCGCGCACAAAATCTCCGATCCTTGCCACGAGTCTCAAACGATCAAAACCCTCGTATCAATCCTCAAAGACTTGCTTCAATGGATCGACGAAATCCCTCCGGTTCAGCAATCTGCTCGTTACGGTAACCTTTCGTACCGAACCTGGTACAGCCGTTTGACGGAAAATAGCGAGTCGTTAATGCTCCGTTTTCTGCCAAACGAACTTCAAGCTGCCGTTATCGAGATCGTTCCGTATTTTAACGACAGTTTCGGTAATTCGAGTCGTATTGATTACGGTACTGGTCATGAAACTAATTTCGCTGCTTGGTTATATTGCTTATCTAGAATTGGCGTAATTAAAGAAGAGGATTATCAAGTTGTTGTGTCTAGGGTTTTTGTTAAGTATTTAGAATTAATGAGGAAGTTGCAATTAGTGTATTGTTTGGAACCGGCGGGATCCCATGGTGTTTGGGGGTTAGATGATTATCATTTCTTGCCGTTTATATTTGGTTCTTCACAGTTGATTGATCACAAGTATATGAAGCCCAAGTCGATTCATAATCAGGATATTTTGGATAACTTTTCAAATGAGTATATGTATCTTTCGTGTATTGCATTTGTGATGAAGGTTAAGAAGGGGTTGTTTGCAGAACACTCGCCGTTATTGGATGATATTAGTGGTGTGCCTAATTGGAATAAGGTTAACAGTGGGTTGCTGAAAATGTACAAGGCTGAGGTGCTTGAGAAGGTCCCCATTATGCAGCATTTTCTGTTCGGGTGGCTCATTAGATGGTATGGTGTTTTTATCTTTTGTTGTGAATACTTAATGCGTAGATTGTATTATTTGTTATGTTGGTTGTACCTGTCATTAACATATTATCAAATTATTGACGGCTTTGTTTTTAAAATTGAAAATGGCTGTGATGTGATTCACTTGCTAATTGGAATTTGGAAATAATGACTAAATAGTAGATATAGGCTTATGCACGATTTTGAGTTTTATTTTGGCACGCCCATTTTGTTAGCGTTAATTATTACTTGAGTTCAGTTGATGTGTAGTCTTTTATATTACTAGGTATTCTGTTTGAAGCTTACAGGTTGATGTGTATTACAATCTATGAAGATGTGAAATATATTACTGCCAGTGCCAGGACTGAAACACTAGTTGCAGGTTTATGTGCTTCATGCTTGCTTAAAGTATTCAATTTTGAACTTTCAGCGACCTTTTTTTCTGGTGTGGAATATGGTTTTTCCAATAAGGTATGATGGTCATCATTCAAGGTTAAGAAATAGTGAAATTTAAGAAAAGAAATACCTTTTGCAATCACCTATGCATTCAGGAGCTTTTGACCATTTCCTTGTTCAACAAAGCTTGAACTTTGTCTTATCAGCTTGATGATCACAGTATGTTAAGTAGGTAGGTGTTGTATCTCCTAAACAAGGTCCCTTGAAAGTTAGGTGTTGTATCACTGAAACAAAATAAATGAAATCAGGCCCAGGGTTTTGTCTCATGAATAGAAGATACTTTGTTGAAGCTGCTTAAAAAAAAATCCGTGTATTTTGTATTCCACATTGAAATGCATGGGATATTATTCCTTCCTTTGGTATGATCCCACCGTGGAAGAGAACAAGTGTGGCTAAACGGTATGAAGTTTTCTTCGCAACCTAGTGCACAGCCACCATACTCGTGTATTGCCATAGATCTTAACCAAACCATATTTTCCGTCTCTTGCTATTAGTGTTCTAAAATGCGCTAGGCGCTAGTCGGGCGGCGATCCAGCGCCTAGTGCCGAGGACTCCTACACGGGGCCTAGGAAATTAATCGGAAATAGAGAATTTTCATAATTAGGTTTAAGATTTAGTGTGATTTTGACAGATTAATCACAGGGAAATGTTGTTAGAACAATGGGTAAGATTTATAGAGGGTCAATTTGATAAAAACTAACAAAAATTAAAGAAATTAGAGTTTTTTTAAATTAGGATTTATGCATCAAATTGGAGATTTTTAAAATTGATGAATTAGAGAGTTAGTTTTGTAAAATTGAGGTTAGGGTTAGGATTAGGTTGTAAAATTCGAGCGGAAAATAGCTTCAATTTCGAATTCTGAGTCGGTCAACGACCATTGACCAACGATTTTTGCGGCCAAAATTTGCCGGAATGGGTAGAAAATGACGCCCATTCCGGCGAGCGCCTGACCCCAACGATTTGGGGCCAGGCGCGGCGGCGCGTTTTAGAACATTGTTTGCTATATCTTCTCATGCCTTACACTTTGTCAACTAGACTCTCAACCAAGGTTTAGGCTCCTCAGCCACCTCATGGCTGTTGGTGCCTCGTGGCAGCCGCCTCGGACAAATTGTTACGCGTCTCACCTCGATGATGTGAGGCGGACCGCCTCATGTCGCGTCGAGGAGAGGCGTCCCGAGTCGTTGCGACTCGGGACATGCGGGGCATGTGCATTTTGCCCCCAAATAAATTTAAAAATAAAAATAAAAAAATATATAAAAGTGAGCTGAAGTCAAGAGTTTTACTCCTAGACTTCAACTCCCTTATGTTGTTTTAACACACAAAATGAAAGAATGACAGAAACCCTAACCCCAACCTTTATTTAAATCATCAATTTAATCTTCAATTTCTTGATCTACATCATCAATAATCAATTTCCTCTAGGCGCGCCTGATCATCATCACCAATTTCATCTTCAATTTCATCTTCAATGTTAGTTTTCAAGCCTAATCCTAATTTTTTTCTTCTGTTTTCGCCTTTCGTTCTATATTTTTTGGTTCTGTTTTCGGCTGTGGTTTGTTTTTGAAATGGGGTTGTCTTTTTTTTTTTAAAAAAAAATCTTAAATTAATTGTTTAAGTATTGTTAACAGGTTTTTTTTTCTTTGGTCCTTTTTTTTTTCCATTTTTCACAGGTTCTGTTTTGTTCAAGCCTTTCTTTGTCTTCTTCAAGGTCATTTCTTTAAATTCTTAAATTAATTGTTTAAGTATTGTTAATAGGTGTATACAGTATACTAGAATAATTTGTTTCTGCAGTGCCTTTTTAATAGAATAATATTATTTAATAGGTGTATATTAACTTAAAAATGTAGATTATTTAATAGGTGTATATTAACTTTAAAAGGTAGATTATTGATTATTAAAATTTTTGCCATAATTTGTGTTACAATTTTTTGTTCTAGTGTAGTCGTCATGTCTGGTCGAAAAGATCCGACTTGGAAGTATGGACAAGAGGTTGATAGGGGAGGAAGCAAGAGGTATAAATACATTTTTACCTTAAGATACTTAAAGGGGGTGTGTTTAGAATAAAAAACATCTTGTGGGTGTTCACTGCAATGCGACCCCATGTACGTTGGTGCCCCAGAAGTAAGAGACGAAATTTAAAATTATATGGAGAAGCATTCTGAAGTCAAAAAGGCAGCACAAATGTATAGAGAAGAAAGAATTGACCAAGGTGTCTCCTTACACAATAAATCTAGTAGTGGTTCAGCAACCAGTGTCCCTTGGAGAAGAGTGAGAGGACCAATGGATAGATTTCTACAGAGTGTGGAAGAGGGAGAGGAGGAGGGAAATCCGGTGGTTATTACGGGTTGTGAGAAGGAGTTGTTTGATCGCACGACACAGGACATTGGTAGGTTCTTTTTTTAGAATGAAATTGCATTTAATGTTACCAATAGTCCATCATTTGTTAATATGCTGTGATCAGTTGGTAATTTTGGACGTGGTCTCAAGCCACCTGCATCACATGAACTATCAACTACAATATTGAATAAGGATGTTGCTACCACTAAAGAAGTTGTTGATAGTATGAAAAATCATGGAATCAAACTGGTGTCAGTATTATGTCTGATTGGTGGAAGGACATGAGGGGAAGGCAGTTAATAAACTTATTGCGAACAATCCTAGTGGGATAGTTTTTTTGAAGTCTGTTGATGCTAGTAATGTAGTAAGGGAAGCAAACTTGTTGTTTAAACTCCTTGATGAAGTTGTTGAAGAAGTTGGAGAGGAGATTGTAGTTCAGGTGGTGACAGATAATGCATCAAACTATAAGATTGTTGGGGAACTGTTGATGCAAAAGAGGACACGACTATGGTGGACCCCATGTGTTGCACACGGTATTGATTTGATGCTTGAAGATATTGGAAAACTACCTCAACATAAAAATGCATTGATAAAAGCTACTAATGTAACTATTATAACTTAACACAATGATTTTGGACTCAAGTCATTAACAATTTTATAATGTATTTATCAATGTCCTATAACAGGTGAGTACTTTCATATATAATCATGGGACGGTTTTGTTGTTAATGGGGAGTTTTACCAAGATAGAGTTGGTGTCCCTTGCTCCTACAAGGTTTGCTATTGCATACTTGACATTACAAAGTATATACAGTCTAAAGCAAAATTTGGAGCAAATGTTTACTTCGAAAGAATGGAATGGAATGAACTTAGTTTATCGAAGAAGCCTGAGGGAAGAGAAATGAAGAAAGAAAATCATTTTGAGTGATAGGTTCTGGATAAGCATGGCTTATGCATTGAAAACCACCAAACCCCTGGTGACAATGTTCTAAAAACGCTAAGCGCTAGACGGATTGACTAGGGTGTGTTAGGCGGTTTTATTATTTTATTCAAAAAAATTGTAATTATGTAATGGATTAATTGAAAAAAAAATTGTATTTGTGTCATCTTTCTTTATTTGAAAAAAAAAATATATTTATATCATCTTTCTTATCTTGTGCAATTTACAATAGCATTATATCTTGGAACAACCCATAAACTAGTGAGCAATACATGATCAAAAGCAAATGAGTTTGTCATTGAAAATAACTATAAAAAACGATTATTTTAAATGATCAATTCAGTAATCACACACTCAAATCTCAAATTAGCCAACAAATAACAATTATTTTAAGTTTTTAACTGATCAATTCAGTAATTATATTTGGTCAATTCAATAATTACTACAAGCATTATTTGATCAAGTCAGTGTCTTATATTTGCGATCTTATGATAAATGGATCTGGATCAGATTTTATACCAATAATACAATTTTTTGACCTGACCGCCTAGAACCCGCTTAGACCTGCAGACCGCCTAAATGACCAATTTACTCCTTATTCGGGATGGGCCGATTTTTAGAACACTGCCTAGTGAATGTTTTGAGGATGACAGATGGTGAAAAAATGCTTGAGATGGGATTCATCTACGGTGTGATGGATAAAGCAAAGGAAGAGTAGCCAAAAATGTGGGAGATGAAGTTGGAGCATGCAAAGAGATATGGAAGATTATTGATGATAGGTGGGAGTTTCAGATGCACCGCCATTTGCATGCAGTTGCATACTTTTTGAATCCCCAGATCTAGTATTCAGACAATCCATCCAAGCATTCGGAGATTAAGTTGAGCTTTTTTATGTGTGTGGACAAACTTATGACCAATGATGAGGATAAGACAAAGGCAGATGTGCAGGTGGATGCATCCTTAAAAAGGACAGATGTTTTTATTTGGCCAGGCTAAAAACTCGATATTCAATCGTAGTCCTGGTATGTGAAAAACATCATTCTTTTTGTAGCTGATTGGTGGATTCAATATAGAGACCAAACACTTGAACTGCAGTCCTTAGCTGTAAACTTGAGCTCGACCTGCTCATCATCAGGGGGTGAGCGCAATTGGAGTGCATTTAATTTTGTATGAGCTTCCTAAAACTTTAATTCTATACATACATTTGAAGAGTGTTTTTTTAATGACAAACTATTTCCTATTTGTGTAGATTCATATAAAGAGGAGAAACGAATTGTCCACTCAGAAATTGAACTCATTAGTGTACGTCATGTACAATAAGAAGTTGCAATATAAGTTCTTAAAGAAACAATCATTGACAGAGGATGAGGATCCTTTAGTTGAGGATGAGATTCTTTCCGATGATGAGTGGGTTGTTGGAGAAGATAATGTTGTGGAAACATCTTCAGAGGGATTTGTGGGAGTTGACATTAGTCTCCCGAGTGGAAGTATACCACTAGTAGAAAAGAGAAAAAGATATCAAGGTAATATACTCTTAATTTAAATGAATTCACATACTATAAATTTCATATAGAAAAACATGATTTTATGTTATTTGTTAGGCAAAGGAAAGGCTCCACAACTGGTCGATGAAGAACCTGAGTGGGAGGACAATGCAAGTGTTAGGAGGATGATAGATGAATTAGAAATGATGATGACTCTTCAGAGGATGACACTTCTGATGATGATGGAGGAGATGGCACTTTAGACCCACATTTCAAGCCATTAGCACTAATGATAGCATATTTAGAGACTAGTTATCATTTTCTTTTATTATGAACTTGTTTTGTCTTGATTATGATTTTTATTTATGTTTTAGTTGGTATGGATGTGTTGTGGCTGCTTTTAGTTTTAATTTATCAAAAAAACTTGTGTGTTTATAATTTGTAAAGTTGGATAGTGTTAATTTATCATTTTGTTCTGATTGGATTAATTTTCTCATGAATTTTGATGCTTTCATGATGCAAATTTATGCTTGTTGAATCATTATTGCTTACAGTTTAGAAAAAATTCTGGTGGAACTTGGTTGATCTTTGTTGGATATATTGTACGGTTGAAAATGAAATTATGTAAAGTAGGTCATGTCCTTTATGATTGCTTTGACTCTTCAAGTATAAATTATTATTATTATTATTTGATAAGCTTGTAATTTTCTTTGTAGATACACTCTGTATTACATTCACATGTTGAAGAAATTTGAATAAACTATACAAGATTTCAACTCAATATATATATAACACCATCATTGCTCTTTCTTGAAGTTGAAATTAAGGATGCATAAATTTTTCCCGTGTTTTGAACTGAGTCTTCCGCCTCGCCCTCCTCGAGGCTGTCCGCTTCGCCTCAATCGGGGGGACCATCTCGCACTGCGCACCGAGTTTTCGAACCTTGCCCTCAACTAGATAAACATTAATCAAGTCCTGGAAAAATATTGATTCATCATTTGCATCATGCAGATTGATACAATCTAATCTTAAGGTCTTAATTCTGAGAATGTAAAAATGACTAAAGAGAGGGAGGTGGGTTTGGTTTGTAAAAGTGGTTTATGGTTGTATTGGACTGAGTTATAGCCCTCTAGCTTTTCTCATTCAGTGCTTTTTTTGCGTATATGTTTGCATATCATCTTGTGGAAGTTATTACAATGTTTGTGGATGAATGCTTCTGAATGCTACTATTTACAATATAAGTGATGTCCTCTGTCAACATTGGAGCTGTAATTGATAATGGTATTCCTGCCATAATAATTCCGGGCTGTCATGAAACTTCTTGAAGCATTGGTATTATGTGCATGATCATTGGTGAACAATGTTTATATGTGTATTGTCCATGGCTTTAACTATCTATAAGTTGTGATCAATTGATTAGATTGACTGTTACTTTGTACAATTGTACTACTGCCTTGATTATGACGAAATACATTCATGTTGCTAAAATATTAGTTGTAGCTTGTAATTTATCATTTAAAAGTTTAACGCGACCCTTGTGTGTTCCTATGCTTTACTAACACATTTCTCATTTATTTTATTTTTATTTTTTTAATTCAGGGAGTAGTTCGATGTTTCGGCCTTACTGGGATTTATGCAGTGGAAACAAAAGAATCACTTTCCAAGAGACTTCATGTACAGTTATAGCAGTAGGGTTTTATAAAATTCAATATTATATAGTACCTTTAGGAGTATGAATTTACTTAGTTGTTATCCTTTTTGGCTTTGCCATGCTAGTTGACTTAGCAGACTGTTATTAGAGATAAGCTGTATTCCTTCTTGATGGTATATTACATTTGATGGAAGCCAGCAGTTTTTCTATTGGATGGTTTATGAAATGAAAACTTATTTTCACTGTACAACATTTTGTACTAAGCTCTTGCAGCATTTTTACCCCTGTTCTTGCATAAGCAGAAGCTTTTGGAAGCTAGACTAGAACTGTTTTACTTGCACATGCTGCTCTGTGTATTGAGACCAGCTTCACTGCTTTCATTACCCTTTTTTGAGCCATGTGGGGCAATTAGACTTTGATCTCAGTAATTTTCCAATTCCCATGCCTAGTGAGTGGTGATTTTTTTCCTAGTTATGAGATTATGCACGTTTCCACTGGTTTAAAGTTATATTATTTATAGCCAATGAGGTAGTGGCCTCATTGTGAAAGACATGGGTTCGAGTCCCCACAAAAGTAGTGGGGACTCAAACCTTCCTCTTTAGGAGGAAGAATGGGAGTTGATTCCCAAGCTGTGTCTTGGTTGATTTAGAATTTGTAAGTCCCGAGTTACGTCTCGGTTGATTTTTGGGCAGTGCTATAATTGTATGTATTTAGTATCCCAGTTGATAGCATATTGTAATATATGTAGTTTGTAATAATTCAAAAAAAAAAGTTATATTATTTATAAGAATGTGAATATATATATTTATATTTATATAGGCAGACGTCTCTCGAATATTAGAGTGAATAGATTTCTAATCTCATATCGGTTAGATGTCGGGGCAACTTCTCAGTCAATACAGGAGTATATTTTTATCTAGTTTCTCAATAAATTTCAGATTCTAGCTATCTGTTACTTGTTGCCCCTATTCAACAGGATATGCCTGGATTTTCTTTCCTTTGGAACCGTTCACACATAGAGAGATATATTGCATTAAAAAGACTAATTGGTCAAGATTACATTAAGGGTAATCACAGGTTGAATATAAATATAAAATCTACTTAGAGAAATTTAAGATTCACGTTTAGTTAGGACAATGTCTAATAATCTAAACCCAATACAACGTATCATAATTTCATAAATCACGAAATCCTCCTAAAAACTATTAAGACGCAATGAAAATTACAGGACTGGTCTAATCACCAACCTGTATAATCTGTTGATGAGTTCGAACACAAAAAAAAGCCATGGTATATAAAAACACAAAATCATTATCGAAACTGAGATCTGCATATAAATCTCTAATCTAATGAGCCAACCGGCCAAAGCCATTTAATGTCAGTGCCAAAGCTCTTAACTAAGCATCTTTCTCTGAAAGCCTAAACACTCAATCAATCAACACATAAGTCCACAAAAGTACCTATCCCCCAGTCCCCACTCACTGTCTCTTTTTTCATACATATCTTTCACAAAACCATAAACCCATTAATATGTAAATAAATGTTAACAAAATAATACTTGTAGCAGTATTTTGGCACCTTCTCTTCTCTTCTTACTCTCAAAAACGGCATTAGCATTATGTATCATTCTTGAAATTCATTTTCATTTTCTTATATTAATAACATTTGTATTTTCCTTTTTCAGTTTTAACTTTTAACCCAATACGTAGTACTAGAAGAAGAAGAAGAAGAGCTTGCTTTTTTACCCTGTCTAAAACTCTTGTTTCCTTGTTCTTGTTGTTGGTTGCATTGATAGCTTCTTCTTTTTTTGTCTCTCACTCACTGAGCCTTTCTTTGCTCCCTCTTTCACTTTTAAGCCCCTACGTTTCTGGCGGGTAACTGGTGAGTTTTTTATTTTATTTTTTGCCTCTCTCTTAATCTAAATCAAGAAAGCAAATTTGGATGCATGTAAATTTTGTTCTATTATTTTTCGTTTTGTTATAAGTTAGTTTAACATTTTTGCTTTGCTTCCTCGTATTTTGTGGGGGTTGTGAATTTTGATGCCCTTTAAGCATTCTTGAATTTGCTTGCAGTGATTTGGTTTATGGCCATGTTGTTCTTTCTTTGTGCTTGTTAGTTACATTATTTACTAGTTGATATTAGTACCATTTGCTCACTTTCTCTCATAAATTGTTCTTGTATTGATTCTCATGCGTGCTGATAGTTTTTCTAGGCAATCTTATCAAGTGGGTTTTGTTGGATCTATAAAGCTTCTTTATTTGTGTCTTTTTGGCATTAATTTTTAGTTCTCTGTCAGTTTTTCTTGCCCGAGTTCCCCTAAATCTGGTACTTGCTCTATTATTATGGGAGAAAAAATGTTTCATTTTTTTTTCCCTTTTAGTTGTTGATATATTGATCTGAGGTTTCTCTTTCACTAGTTGTGTTCATTTTGTTGTCAAATTGTCACTTTTCTTATGCTTTGTTGTAGTAGAAAATAAATACTTACCATCTTGTTCCTGATAATTGACTATTATATGTTCCATTGACTGTTGAGGCTATCTTTCATGTAGTTCTGTTCTGTGAGCACAATGATTTTGTCTGTTTCACTTTTTTTTTCTTTTTTGGGAAAGAAGTTTGTTTCACTTTTAGAACAAGGCTAACTGTGAAATTCTTTTGTTACTTTTTGGATCTTCATCAGTATCTTAAGGCAGATTAAATGGAAAGGGAAAGTGATTTTAGGCATTGGGATGAACTAATACCGGATGCCCTTGGGCTAATATTTGGAAATCTATCACTCCAGGAGGTACTAACAGTGATACCAAGAGTTTGCAAATCATGGGGTAGAGCAGTCACTGGACCATATTGCTGGCAAGAGATTGACATTGAGGAGTGGAGTAGTCACTGCCGGTCCGACCATCTCGATCGGATGCTTGAAATGTTGATCACAAGAAGTTGTGGATCTCTGCGCAAGCTCTGTGTTTCCGGCCTGCACAATGATAAGTTATCCTTAATTGCAGAAAAGTAAGCACAATGGCTCATTGTTGTTGCACCCCTTGTTCAGTTCTTAAATTTTTGGTATTTATGCTGATCCATGAATCCTTTATTGATGCTGTTTTTTAATTTTGATATGCTTAAACAATTTGTTGGTTAAAACTGCCATGAGATAAACCTATCAACTCAACTGTATGCTTGCTAAATTACTCATCTAAACTGCAATGAACCTCGGTTAGATAGTCTTTGAAATAACTGTATTGCAAAGATTTCCAACTTGATCCAAGTTGAACTCTTATGAATGGATCTTTGTTTGCATGGCATTTTTTTTGGCTGATATGGGTCTTTTTCCCTGGCTCTGCAAGTGCTGGTTCCCTTCAGACTTTGCGACTGCCAAGAAGTGAAATGCGTGACTCCATAGTGGAACAGATTGCTGGAAGGCTTTCTGCAGTAACTTTCTTGGATTTGAGCTATTGCAGTAAAATTGGTGCTCCTGCTTTAGTGGCCATAGGAAAACACTGTAAATTGCTTGTGGCTCTATGCCGAAACATGCACCCATTGGATACAGCTGACAAGCTCTCACAGGATGATGAGGCTAATGCCATTGCCAAAACAATGCCTAAGCTCAAGCGACTTGAGATGGCTTACTGTGTTATCAGTACTGAAATTGTTCTTAAGATCCTCTCAAGCTGCACCCAGCTAGAATCTTTGGATTTGAGAGGGTGCTGGTATGTGAAACTCGATGACAAGTTCATCAAGGGTAACTTCCCAAACTTGAAGGTTTTGGGACCCCTGGTGAAGGACTACTATGAAATAAATTATTGGGAAGATTGCTCGGATTATTCTGATGGATCTGAGTATTTGGCCTGGGAATTCCTAGCCGGTGAAATGGGTGACTATGAAGACGATGAAATCTACGAGGGAATGTGGGATGATGAGGGAAGGCTGGAAGGGCTTGAGCTAAGGTTCTACAATGGAATCGAAGAAGATGCAGGAATATACGGTTGGCCTCCATCCCCTTAACCTTAGGTTATGTTCTTTCTTTCTTGTCAACTTGGTTTCTATTTCTAGCATATTTTCTCTGCAAAACTTTGTTCTGTATACTCTCTAGTATGTAGTAGTATATGTTTCAATAGGAATGAATTTAGTGTTGTATCAATATGATGTGAAATATGCCTTTGCATAGTTTAGTTAGCTTCCTTAATCAACACTTATTTCAAAGATAAGATTTTACTTTTAAGAAAATATCTTCTAAAAGGTCCCCTTACTTTGACTTTAATGTTATGAGACTCATTAAATTTAAAATAAAAATTTTATAAAGCCCCACTTATCTATCAAATGATAACAAAAATATTAACAGAACTGATATGCCTGTGCCTGTGCCTGTGCCTGTCCTTCCTTAGAATTTTTTACACAATTTATTTTGGGAAAACAGAAATGGCCCACTCACGTTTACAATTTTGAAGATTCCAGGCACTTTACCAACAATGGCCCGCCATTAATATTCCCACATTATACATGGAACACAGTTGAGTTTGGCTTCTTCTCAATGAAAATAATTCATGTTATGTACACCTATTGCATGATAACTGCTCTTCACTCGAGTATCCTTGACTTTAAATCATTTTATAGTGCGTTTAATCGAAATGGACTGAAATTGAAATTGACTATAATGGGAATAAGTTTGGAATCATAATCAAAATTAGTTGTTTAGTTAGTTACATTCATCGTAATCGAAATCAAGTATTCTTTACATTAATGTGTTTAATTTCCAGTTATTGGAATTAATTGTTATTAAGTTATAAAAAAGTATTTCTAATTGTTCGTGCAATTATTTGTTCGGACACGTGTAAAGTTCCGAACCTCCTGAGACACAGTCCCAGAAAGGGGTGATTGATTCCAAGAAAATGCCTATAAGGGGCGCAAGTACACAAATTACAGCCATAAAGATTACAAAGTTAAGAAATACGGTAAATTTAAACTACTTGCTCATTTTGAGTCTTTTTTTTTTCTTTTCTTCGCTACACCTGAGATTTTTATAGTGCACGATCCCGCTAATCGCTCAAGCGATTTCGCTGTCTTCAGCCCATTAAACCCCCACATTTCCTGCTCGCATGTAACTGCTGGATCATGCGTGCAACCGCTGGATCGTGCGTGCAACTGCTGGGTAACTTGCTAAATCGTGGGGATCGCTGCTAGTCTGTTCAATAACTGTTAAGTGCGCCTACTCATAACTGGTCAACCACATGATACCTTCGTATATTCGTTCTTCTTTCATCATTCTTTACTTGTTGGAAGGTTATTTCTTCATTCTTTATGATTCTTTACTCATTGCTCGAATCGTCATGAGTTGAGTCTTTCTGGGTCAATTCATTCTTCATTCTTCGTCCAGAATGACGTCATGCATTTTCTTCCTTTGATACGTCATGCATTTTCGTCCTTTGATATTTATTTTCCTATTAACACTAACTAAATCAAAAATGGTATTGGGGACAGTCCAAACAGGTAGTCCGATGAAGTCCTTAAATTTAGTATAAAATTAGGAGTCTTAATTTTTTTTTTTTAAAAAAAAATTTAATATCCCTTAGGACAATAAAGTAAAAAAACAAAAGTCTCTCAATAAATGAATATGTTGACGGCTGTTTTTCGTTCCAGGAACGATTTGGGAAAATTGATTCCTCGAACAAAACCTCCGTCAAGTAGTGAATTTGTTTGGTTTGTTGGGAACCAAAGCAAACTTGGCAGACAAACAATGAAACACAGATAAAAACAGAGGGTTTAACCTGGTTCGGCTGGTTCATCCTGAGTCCCCTTCATAGTGCTTCAAAGCCAAAACCAGCATACTCGGGTCAATCTTCAAATATAGCCGAATCTAATCCACTGGTCGGGTTGGACACCTCTAGGCCTTGGGCCTGGACCCTCATCCTTGTAATGATATTGGGGCCCATCTTGATAAGTGAAATCTCCTTAATACCCTTCTTCATATTTCGAATCTTCTTGGATCTAAAAACCAGATTAACCGAATATATACATTAAAAACTCGTTTAAAACCACATAAGTCAGGGACCATCTCATATGCTAAAAATGCAGAGAATGTACTGTGGTGCAGATTCAGGAAGAAATGGTTGCACTACCAATTTGAAATTAGCATGCGCCCCTATTCTACTGACTGAGATGCCTGATAATTCTTTAATCATCATAATAATCAATCAAGTGGTCCACGATGCTTCAATCTAGGCCGTCCACGTTCCACTACTACCAATTTGAAAGAACAATCAAAATCAGGCACGTGCAGTAACATAAAGATTAAAAAAATTAAACCTGAGATTACTTCTCTGCCATCATCTTCTGCAGGATTAGTATGGCCAAAATGGGAATTTCACATGATTCTCTATTATTTTAGTGGGTCCATTATTTCAAAATTTATAGTCAGTCAGTGGTCCCCGTTTTAAAGACAAGAAGCAATCATCAATTGTAAGATTCCCACTCCTTTTTTTTTTTTTTTTTTTTTTTTTTTTTTTTCTGATTTGTTTTATTGCGAACGTGCACACAAGTTGATTTAGTGTAATGGGCCCTTTGAGATGATATGTGGGCTCCAAATTTGTTGATATAAGAGTAATGATACGTACATATAAAGTTCCACATTATATTATATTAAAAAAATTTACTATAAGATAATAAAAAATTATCATTATATGATAATAAGAATCTTTTTTTTTTTAACTATGTATATGTTTATATATATTATTATGTATATTTTTCATTTTTATTTGATATAATTAGACATATCGCATTAGAAAAATGAAAAAATATTTGTTTTTTTTAGGTGAAGTTTTTTTTTTGGGTCTTATAATTTGTTTGTATAATTGTTTGTGCATATGATTGTGGTGATTGCATTAGGCCATGTTTACTTGTGTAATCTCAAAACCAAACAGCCTTAAAGGACTTGCAAACTCATGTCTTTGTCTGTCTTTTTTTTTTTTTTTTTTTTTTTTTTTTTTTTTTTTTTTTTTTATAACCGCATTGAAATCAGACTCCACCAAAATCTACTTCATTTAGGTGTTTACATATATTAAGTGAATAAGTCTCAAATGGGCGCAAGCACACAAATTACAATCTTAAGAGTTATGAAACTAAGAAATAAAAAATATGCCCGTTTGAGTCTTTATTTGATCGAGGTTTTCCTTTTTGTACGAGTGAGCTTTTATAGTGAAGCTTGTAAACCGTTTTGGCAGTTCCAATAACTCCATGCAACTGCTGGATCATGTCTTCAACCGTTTAGTTGTGCGTCTCAACTGCTTGATCATGGAGGGAAAAACTACTTAACTGCTGTAATCGTGGGATCAACTGCATCACGTGTTCTCGTTCTAATCGCTGCTTCGGTCGTCCTGAGTTCTTTGTCGCTCTTCCTTTCGGCGCCCTTCTTACCTTCGTCATTTACTCCTTCGTTTTATGGTGATTTCGCTCTAGGGTGACATTTTTTCTTTTGTCAACCTATGGTGACTCTTAAGTAAGTTTGACAGTACTCTAGGGTCTCATCATAGACTCTATGAAAATTTGTATCTATATATCTAAGTATATTAAAAATTATTATTAACTTTGATGTAAAAAATAATAAATTTTCCTTAATTGGTTAGTTAATTGTAGTGGAGAATTAGTAAATCAGTTTAGTAAATATTTACCTTATATTTTTTTTTTTCATTATTTTAATATATATATATATATATCTCCAATTTAATAGGGTCTCATTAATTTTTTCACCAGGGCTCCGGAAAAATTTGAGCCGCCCCTAAGCCTTTAATTCAAGTTTGGGAATCATGTTCTGATTGTACTTTGTTTGTTTTAGTGTTAAATTTATGATGATATAAATTTAACCCAATTATTAATCATGTCAATAATTTTTAAAACTAATCCAACTAAATTATTATCTATATGATGTAGTACAATCGATTCAAACAATATCTATATTATTATTGCAGATATAAGTAATAATTGACGAAACAGAAATTGTGATAAAAGAGTAAATGTCTGAATTGATACAAGTTGAGACTTGAGAGGGCTTCAGCATCATTCTGTATGAATTAAGCTTAATTCTGTATGAATTAAGCTTAATTCTGTATGAATTAAGCTTAATTCATACAGAATTCCTTACATATGCGGATTTTAGATTTCATTCCATAATAAAATATTAGTCTAAGTGTCTAAAATAACCACCCACTCATCAGACACCATGTGTGTCACCTTCGGTGACGTGGCCTCCATGTCTTCTTGACTTTTTTTTTTTTTTTTTTTTGGAATCGTTGGAAATTCCGCTGTCAAACCATTCATTTCGAACTTAAGCGGAGTAGGGTAAAATCTACGGTTGTCTCAGACTCTTATAAAAAACACACTTTCTGGATTCGAACTCAAGACCTCAAAGTGAGATCCTGAACTCTACACCTCCAAGTCACGCCCCTAGGGGACGTGACCTCCATGTCGCATGAGAACCATTTCATCTGATGATATGTTCTACCTTATGATGTGTCTTCTTAGATGACGTGGTATTACTAAACTACTATGAAGTATGAAACCATATATTCCGAATATATTTCAGAGGTAACTACTCTCACAAGTAAGAAACAATTACAATAATATGTTTTGGAAGCTTCCGGAATAGACTATATAATTCATTAATGTATTAAATGACACATAATCACTTAACCCTAATTTGCATGGCACATGCACCCAGAATAAAATTACTTAATTTGAAACATACGAAAGAATAAATTAGGGTAAGGAATCGTTCTCAAAGTGATGGTCACCCATTTCTATGAGTAAGGGTCGTCCCTCACTTGGGCATGATGAATCACATTATGAAAAATCACTTATCACAAATACACTACACTACAAGCCTAAAAGGCACTTATCACAAATACCCAAATGATAAACTTTCAAATTTCTTCTTGTAAGAGTCTACAACACTTTATATTTTTTGGAATCGTTGAAAATTCCGATGTTAAATAATCTCTTCCGAACTTAAGCGGAGCAGGTAAAACTCCGACTGTTCCAGACTCTTGTAAGAAATGACGAAACGTACTCTCTGAATTCGAACTCATAACCTCAAAATCAGATCCTGAATCATATACCATCAAGCCATGTCCTTGGGGAATTAGAGTCTACAACTGTTGAGGAAAATATCCTACATCGGCTGATATAAACAATTAAACTCAAAATATAAACATTGGGCAACCCCCAACTCTTAATTAAGCTCGCTTTTGGGTTGAGTTAGGCCCACGAATTTCAACATGGTATCAAAGCCACACTCATGCACGGGTGGGCCCACACGTGCCATTAGGGTTGAATCAATATCCAAAATAGAATTCCTAGTACCATTAGGATTCATGATTTTATTATATTTTCCTATTAGATGAAGATTTCCTATATTCATTATTATTGTTCATTACTATAGGATTATGATTCCTTTTCTATTTTGGTTTTCTATGTAGCCTATATAAAGGCCCATACCATTGTAAATTGATATAGAGTGAATTCAAGACATTCTTTCATTATCTAATATGGTATCAGAGCCACACTCATGCACGTGTGGGCCCACACTACCTGTCCACGTGACATGAACCAGACAAAAGACCGGTCTGCACATGAGAGGGAGTATTGAGGAAAATATCTCACATCGGCTGAGATAAATAATTAAAACTCAAAATATAAACATTGGGCAACCCTCAACTCTCAAACTGGCTTTTGGGTTGATTTAGGCCCATGAATTTCAACATGGTATTAGAGCCCAGGTTCTTCTTTTTCTAGTTTCACTCTCTCTGCTTTCATCGGCGCGTGGGGACCGCGGCCACCATCGGCACGTGAACCTCACGCGCCACCCCTTCGCACCACCCCTTCACAAGTGTGATATGGACCTGCTCCTTTCAGGTTTCGCCTCTTTTTAAGATTTTACTTCCGCTCTCTGTTGGGATTTCACTCCCTCTCTGTCGGGTTTCGGCTCTCTGTCAAGATTTCACTCTCTCTTTGGCTTTGGTTTTCACGGGTTTCGGCTCTCTTTCAGGATTTCGCTCCCTTTTTCGGCTTCGGCTTTATTTCGGGATTTCGCTCCCTCTTGGGCTTCGGCTCTCTTTCGGGATTTCACTCCTTTTTTTTCGACTTCGGCTTTATTTAGGGATTTCACTCCCTCTTGGGCTTCGGCTCTCTTTCAAGATTTCGCTCCCTTTTTTGGCTTCGGCTTTATTTCGGGATTTCACTCCCTCTTGGGCTTCGGCTCTCTTTCGGGATTTCGCTCCTTTTTTTTCGGCTTCGGTTTTATTTCGGGATTTCGCTCCCTTTTCGGCTTCGGCATCCTCTTGGGCTTCGGCTCCCCCTTCGGGCTTCGTAGGTTAAAGTTATCTGGCTTCAACATCCTTTTGGGCTTCGGATCCCCCTTCGGGCTTCATAGGTTAAAGCTCATCATTTATATCAAGGTTTCCAGCCTTTAAGTTTCCAGATTTCCAGTTTTAGAACTCCACTCTCCGATTTCAAGATGCAACCTCAAGTTTGTTCATTCGTCACCAGCTTGAGTTTGAGGGGGGTGTTAAGGAATATGAAATCAATATCCAAAATAGATTTCCTAGTACCATTAGGATTCATGGTTTTATTATATTTCCCTATTAGATAAATATTTCCTATATTCATTATTATTCTTCATAACTATAGGATTATGATTCATTTTCTATTTTTCTTTTCTATGTAGCCTATATAAAGGCCCCTACCATTGTAAATTCATACAGAGTAAATTCAAGTATTTCTTTCATTATCTAACATGGTATCAGACACCAGGTTCTCATTTTTCTAGTTTCACTCTCTCTACTTTCATCGGCGTGTGGGGATCGCGGCCACCATCGGCACGTGAACCTCACGCGCCACCCCTTCGCACCACCCCTTCGCAAGTGTGATATAGGTCTGCTTCTTTCAGGTTTCGCCTCTTTTTAAGATTTTGCTCCACTCTCTGTTAGGATTTCACTCCCTCTCTGTCTAGCTTCGGCTATCTGTCAAGATTTCACTCTCTCTTTGGCTTTGGTTCTCACGGGCTTCGGCCCTCTTTCGGGATTTCGCTCCTTTTTTCGACTTCGGCTTTATTTCGGGATTTCGCTCACTTTTTCGGCTTCGGCTTTATTTCAGAATTTCGCTCCCTCTCGGGCTTCGGCTCTGTTGGGCTTCGGCTCTCTTTCGGGATTTCGCTCCCTTTTCGGCTTCGGCTTTATTTCGAGATTTCGCTCCCTCTCTGGCTTCGGCACTCTCGGGCTTCGGCTCTTTTTCGGGATTTCGCTCCCTTTTCGGCTTCGGCATCCTCTTGGGCTTCGGTTCCCCCTTCAGGCTTCGTAGGTTAAAGCTCTCAGGCTTCAGCATCCTCTTGGGCTACGGCTCCCCCTTCGGGCTTCGTAGGTTAAAGCTCATCCATTATCTCAAGGTTTCCAACCTATAAGTTTCAAGATTTTCATTTTCAGAACCCCGCTCTCCGATTTCAAGATGCAACCTCAAGCTTACTCATTCGTTACCAGCTTGAGTTTGAGGGGGGTGTGAAGGAATGTTAAGGAATATGGAATCAATATCCAAAATAGAATTCCTAGTACCATTAGGATTCATGATTTTATTATATTTCCCTATTAGATGCAGATTTCCTATATTCATTATTATTGTTCATTACTATATGATTCATTTTCTAATTTGGTTTTCTATGTAGCTTATATAAAGGCATTTACCATTGTAAATCGATACATGGTGAATTCAAGACTTTCTTTCATTATCTAACATGCTATCAGAGCCACACTCATGCACGGGTGGGCCCACACTACCTGTCCACGTGACATGAACCAGGCAAAAGACCGATTTGCACGTGAGGGGGAGTGTTGAGGAAAATATCTCACATCGGCTGAGATAAACAATTAAACTCAAAATATAAACATTGGGTAACCTTCAACTCTCAAGCTGGCTTTTGGGTTGAGTTAGGCCCATGAATTTCAACAACAACACATCTACTCATAATATAGCTAAAACTGTTTGTAAGGATAGAATTTCGAGTTATTAGAGGGAGAATAACTCCCAAGCATCTTTTGTTTCATTTAGCTGTTTTTAATAGATCCTTTCTTTCAAAAAGAAAAAAAAAATACTATTCTATTAACAAATTTAGAAACCAGATTAAAACCTAATTTAACACCCAATTTTAAAACAGGTTTAAGAACCTGTTTCACGTCGTTTTTGTATCTCTCTCTTTGCATCAAGCCCTAGCATTTCTCCCCCTCTCTCTGACAGGTTTTGGCTTTGGCTCTCTGATCTCTCTCTCTCTCTCGGTGCCGGTGGCTCTCTTTCTCTTTCGCAATGGTCCCCGATTTGATAGAAAATGAAGGATAATTTAAATTTGCTTTAGTTATTTTTGACACCTTTGAGCACTGCAGGTTAGAATCAACAATACTTTGTACTAACATAATATTGAATCATCCTAAAGATAACCAAACATGTTATTGATAAAAGTTTAGAAGCCTTGAAGCTTTTACATCTTTGTCTTACTCACTCTTATTTTATTAATTTTTTTTTAAAATACAAAAATACCCATAAATTAAATTACTATTAAAAACAAATTATATAAATAAAAATAATAACATTCCTCTTAACACTCATTTAAACATATCCATAATTCAATCCAATGTAGAACTATCCTAATTTGAACTCTAAAAACTTCCCTTCTAACATAATATTGAATCATCCTAAAAACACACTTAAGTTTTAACATCTTTAAAGATTTTCATACAAACATGTACATATTAATTTAAATAAAATTAAAGATAATTTCAGACCATTTTTTATAACTATGTCACATATAAATATATTCCTTTTCACATTAATTCACACTTCCTTGAAAAAAAACTCGAAGTTGTAAAAAAAATGTTAAACTTACTTATGCAATAAAATTGAGCAACAATCTGAAAAAAAACAAAAATTGCGTTATTCCTTTAAAAAAAAAAAAGTTTTAAAAGAGTGAGAGTAAATTTTAAAATGTAAATAGTCTCTCACAATAAAAAATCATAATATTACTTTTTTTTTGAAACATTAGAAACTTCCCGCCAAATCACCCGACTTTAGTTTAAGCGGAGTATGTAAAACTTCTGCCCTAGATTTTTGCAAGAAATGCATTTATGGACTCGAACCCAGGACTTGACAATCAAGTCCTAAACTCTTTGTCACCAAGTCACACCTCTCTTGGGGACAAATCATATCATTATCCTTTTTTTTTTTGGAATAATTGGAAATTTTACCGCCAAATCACCTCTTTCGAGCTTACGGAACATGTAAATAATAAAATTACATTATGCCTAAAATACCAAAGAGTTAGTTACATATGAGGATTTTAGATTCAATTCCATAATAAAATACTAAAAATCAAAACACAACAAATGGAAGCAAAATCTGAGTTTATTAAAAAGAGAGAAAATAAAATAAATTTCTTAATAGTATTAACCTCATCGTGAAAGACAATGTAATTTGACCGCGTTGTTGAAAATTTCAAATAAGTGTATAAATACTCAATCCAGAATAATTTGTTGATATAAAAAAAAAATATAAATGACATGATATTATAAATTAATAAATATATAATTATATTAACTGTAATTATAATTTATTTATTAATTTTTAAAATTTTAATACGTATGATCATATATTATTAAATTATTACATAAATTAATACAATAATACCATCACACTCAAATCAGTGAAGCACGAAAAACCTTGACCCCATTATTTAGGTGGTCAATCACTATCATTTAATAAAATCAAATTTTCATGTCACGTATCTTTGAATTTTTTTTTCTCATTATTAAATTAAGAAAGATAATGTATTATAAGTGTTGTGTGGCGTAATATCACAAAAAAAAATTGTTGTTGATTGCAAGGTTTTTGTTCTCACTCACAATTTTTTTTTTCAATTAGATTGCTTTAGCTGTCTATCGCTTGAAAAATTATATTATATTTTGGGTGTATATGTCATCTCTCTTACAACAGTTGGGTCCTATAACTATGTGGGACTCAACTGCTGTGAGAGAGATGACATATACACCCGAAATATGATATACCACCTCTTATCGCTCTGTGTTTTTTTGGTCAAAGGAAAATATTTTTTGAATCTCTAATTTCTTTTTCATAATTATTTATTAAGTTTAAAATTATTATTTTTTCAATTACCCACACAGGTCATTGCTATAGTACTATTTTTATAATAAAATATTCATTGTAATATTTTGTATTGTTACTCATGGAATAACATGAACCTAATTTGTAATTATGAACAATTAAGAATTTAATAAATAATTATAAAATAATTAAAGAACTAGAAGACATTCTCTCTTTTCTCGACATGTAAAAGTAATTTTAGGAAAAATTAAAAATTTAACAAAAAACTATAAAAAAAAAAACTTAAATACCTAGAAGACATTCTCCCTTTTCTCAAGAGGTTAAATTAATTTCATCACCATTTATAGATCTTAAAATTTGATGTTTGATGGTATCAAAGATATTTTTTAATATGATTGTTGGAAAATATTGTTAAGTAACAACAATTAGAAAATGTTAAATTCGGGAACATATGATACATCCATGATGATAACATTTTTGGAGGAGTTAGAGGAAGTCATTAAGCATCCAAATACATGTGATTACATAGTAATCAATGCATCCAAATGCATGTGATTACATAGTAATCAAGGCTTGCACTACAAGAAAATACTGTATTAGCGACGGATTAATCTGTTTCAAAACTTAGAAACAGAATAGCGACGGAATTGAAATGGATTACATAATTAGCTACGGAATTTAACGACGGGACAAAATTCCATTACTAATAGTGGCGGGAAAAAAAACGACAGAATAGCGACGGATTATTTAATCTGTCTCTATATTTAGCGACAGAATTCATATTCCGTCTCTAAATAGAGACTAAACTGAGACGGAATACCTTTCTGTCTCTAAATAGAGACGGAATATCCATTCCGTTTCTATATAGCGACGGAATTAATATTCCGCCGCTATATTTTAGAGATGGAATCTATTTCCGTCGCTATATATAACGATGGAAAATAATTCAGTCGCTATATGTAGACCTGGCCGCCGGTTCGGTTCCGGTTCGGAACCGAACCGAATCGGCCGGTTCACGGTTCCACAAGTGTGGAACCGGAACCGAACCGGTTAATTCCGGTTCGGTTCCGGTTCCACACTTAAGTGGAACCGGAACCGTAACCGAACCGGAACCGAACCGGTCGGTTCCGGTTCGGTTTACGGTTCCCCATCCGGTTTTTTTTTTTTTTTTTTTTTAATAATAAATTTTAAAAAATAAAAAAAATTCTATAATCGTAATATTTTCATACTATCACATCATTTTTATAGAATCTTTTTTTTATAAAATTCTTTTAACATATAATCCTTTTTATAGCCAACTCTTGGCTAGTGCTTTCTTTATATAAGCGATGTGAGATATTTGTTACTTGGCTATTGTGTCCCACATCGCTTATATAAAGAAGTCAATAACCAAGAGTGGTTATAAAAAGGATGTGGACATTCATGTTTTAGTATTGCAATTTTAAACCTCATTAAGTCATTATATTAATTAAAAAATTTTAGATTTACTTGTGGAACCTTACGGTTTCAAGAAAATAAATTTTTTTTTTTTTTTTTACTTCCGGTTCCAACCGGAACCGTACGGTTCCGGTTGGAACCGCTGGAACCGTTCGGTTCCAGCGGTTCCAACCGTTTCGGTCAGGGTAAGAACCCTAACCGAACCGGTCAGGTTCCGGTTCGGTTCGGTTCGGTTCCGGTTCCGAACCGGAACCTTGGCCGGGTCTAGGCCTATATGTAGTGACGGAATATTAATTCCGTCTCTAAATAGCGACAGATACTAATTCCGTCGCTATATATAGCGACAAAAAATGAATTCCGTCTCTAAATAGCGACGGAAATAGTTTCTGTCTCTATATATAGAGACGGAATGTAAATTTCGTCGCTATATATAGTGACAAATTTATTTATCCGTCGCTAAATTACGACGGAATTAATAATTCTGTCGCTAAATTAGGACGAAATTAATAATTTTGTCGCTAATTGTATATAAATAAATCAGTTTTCTCTTTCACTTTCCCCAGTCTCACCGAATCCCTACTTAAATCCCTAAATAAATCAGCTTTTTCTTTCTCTCAAATTTCTCACTCCCACTCTCATCTTACTATCGATCGTTCTAAATCTTACTCACACTCGCTCCTCATACTCTCACAAAGAAGGCAGGTAATTGAATTTTCTGCTTATGTTTATTTTTTCTTTTGACGGAAAATTGTTACTCTCATGCGGGTTATAACTGACTTTTATTGTAAAACTGACTAATGGGGGTCTGTTAATTGACTTGTCATGGTTCAAAAACTTGTTAGCTCGTGCACTGCTATGGCGTTTGTTCTTTGTGTTTACTGTGTGTTTGTTTGTTCTGGTGCATTCGTCCTTGGTGTCTGACTTTGATTGTAGTGTTGCTTCCAAATACATGTGCATTCGTGCATTGCTATGACGGATATTTCCATCTCTATTTCCCAGTTTTCTTGTAGTGTTGCTTCCAAATACATGTGAGCTAATATGAAGCCATACATGTGATGTTATAGTAACTTGATTTCCCTCCTATAAATAAGAGCATTTTTTTATTGAGTTAAGCAATCAATTAAATTTCATTACCAGCATCTCTACAAGAAGTAAGGCATGTAATTGTGTTGTGATTAACTTAGGTTTATTTCAATTTATTTGTGAATAAATTTAGGACTAGTAATACATGTATGGTTAGATCCTAAGAGAACAAATATGGAAATATACTAGGGATGATGTTTCCTAACATTGGTATCAGTAGCTAAAATGTATGTATTCTAGTTAGATTATACAAAAATGCATGATCATGCATAAAAAATGAAGAAAATGCTTCTGGTTTTTGTTTTTACAAAAATGATTTTCTTCTAACTTTGAGCCATGATAACTCTCTGTATAAAATTGATAATAGTATGTTCTAAGATGTTTTGAAAACTAGAACATGAGATCTTCAATTCCATATATCATTTGCTTAATTTGGATTAAAATTGAGAAAGATATGGACCCTAGAAGTTGGCTAGTTGAACCTATTTTTACCCATAAAAACACTCGCAGATTGCAAAAACGACATGTCATCTGATCCCTAGACATTCGGACAACATGTCATCCGATTTATGTTCGAAAAGTCGTATATGTAGTGCTGAAATGAATGACGTGTCGTCCGCGAACATAGAAACTGACAAGTCGGCTGCCTCTATACCTCCGAACTGACATGTCATACGGTCACATAAGTAGCGGGTGACATGTCGTCTGTGTGTGTGACTTGGCCGAGCCTGGTCGGCGCGTGAGTGTACGTGGTGTTGGGGTTGGTGCTCAGAGCGCCAATTCCCGGTTGTATTTTTCTGTTAAATACTTCTGTAAAACATTATTATTATGAATAATATATGCAGTTTCTATAATATAATCTATATTTTTATATGGTAAAGGCGTAATGACCCGAGAATGATTAGTCATGATACAGTTGCAAAAGCGTCGCAACGGACATTGAGAAGTATCATGACGTTGTCATTCTCAGACTGTTCCTGGTCAAGGTTTACACTACTTGGTCAGTATAGTAAACCCGTTGAGACCGGTACATGTCGTATACTGGAATATATGATTCCAATGGTTTCTCAATGAACCATTAGTCTTGGAGACTAGTATAGACGTGTAGGTGTTTATAGCGGATAAACACTGAACGACTCACCGAAGATTCTTAATGGATGGTACACCAGCGTCAATAAGAATCTTCTTGGGTTGAGTAGCACTTGTGATTCTTAGACTTGAGATGCCATTGTGGGCACATGAGACATCTTCTACACTTAGACGGCAGTCACGTCACCGATCTATTTAGATCAGACCTTCGTCTGTTCGTTGGGTGTAGATAGATCCTCAGGGTGTCCTATGTGTATCAAGATAGGATCCGTCAGTTCTGTGTATCAGAGCATAGGTAGTCCATATGATTAGCAATCAGTTAAAACCATAGGCCCGTGGTAAAGTTTAGAAGTTAGTTCTAAACAATCTTTTTTGAGATTGCTAATAGAATAGTCGACTGGATAATCCGATAGAGATTTGACGTTTACATCTATATCTCTGGGATTTATCCGGATACCTGTGACGGAGGAATTATACATTTGCCATGACCTCGACCTGTATGGTTGTAGACACTGCATTTTTGCATATCATGCCCAATGACGAGCCTCGTAAGGAGGCACTACCTTTTCATGTCGTGGAAGTCGCGGAAAGCGGCCGTCGGAATGGAAAGTCAAGAATTGACGTTTGTGATGTTATTTTATTTGCTCGTTTGCTTCGGGTTCGTCGTCGCCTTTTCCATTTCAGAATCATCCTTCGCTCGGAACCTTTATCCTCACTCTTTTTCACACCTTTTCTCTCTCTAACTTCCATGCAAAATTAAAATTCACCAACCAATTAAATTAATTTGAACTAAATTAAGCCATTAAAAATTACCAACCAATTAATAATAATTTTAACAAAAATAACAAAATTAAACTAAAATAATTCCCCCCACCCAATACCCCCATTTTCGGCCTTACTCATTAAATCTCACAACTCTTCTTTCATTTTTGTTTATTTTATTCCATCACCACCCACTTGCCACCTTCCAAACCACAAAGCAACAAGATTCTTCACAACCCACGTGAATAAAGCCACACATTAAACAACAAATACCTAACCCTCTCCCACGTGAATAAAGCCATTATCCAGCCCATACTCTGATGACTCATGCCACTCACGCCCTATAACACTGCAAACGTCCATCACAACCCATACCCTTCACGCACTTTCACGGCAAACACTTCATTTTTTTTGCCTTCAATCATCCACCTTGACCATCGATGATCTTGATCCCTAGAGGAGGCACATCTCTCGGCAACCCTTGATCTTCATCATCTTGATCAACTTTCATCATCAAAAACACCGACTGCATACGGCAACAACAAGCACCCAGCTCCCCATGTAAACCCTTCATTCGACAACACAGCCTTCCACACAGACCATTCATCAAATACTCACTAACGCCTCTCATCTCGCCCTTGATGACCTCCTTCAGCAGCAACCATCCACGCTAAAGAACACAAAGTAACAGCCCCTTATCTCCTCAACAAACAGCACCTTCACCCTCATCAAAAAACTACAAATCCATTAAACCCTACTCACTCACGCCATAACTGCTCGTACACTGCCCCTACACTGCCTTCTCATTAAACGCACGCCCTTGACTCCATCAAACAAACTCAGCAGCTCTCGGCACCATCAATCTCTTCAAACCAAGCAAACTGCCCTCCATTCCATCCCTCAGTCCCTCAAACACACCATAAGCAGTCTCTTCAACAGCCCATCAGCTTCTCTTTTTCCCATGCACACGTGAAGCAGCCCTGGCCATCATCCACCAGAGCCTCTGAACTGTGAGCAAAAACGCACCAGAATCCCTCACTCTCAATCAATCACACTCGCCCTCCCTCAAAGACCTCATCCAGCAGCCCATAGCCACTCGTCCCATTGACCTAAACTAAACTGCCTCTAACCTTCATCCTTCACGTAAAAACCCTTCACACACAGCAGCCTCAAACTCACACGCCTAACAACAACCTCAAGCAGCTCACTCACCAAAGCACACATATAGCCTTCACGTATCACAGCCCTTCACAACCATTCACGCACCATTTCAACACATAAAACCCTGAAACTGCAACTAACTGCCGAGCACCTCATGCACACTGCTGAGACCAAGGCACTCAACCCTCTCGGCCTCATCCCCTAACCCCTCACTGCCAAGAGCCATGTGAAGCACCCCATGCGCAACCCTAGCCATGCCGAGCACACCACCATCCATGCAGGGACTGATCATCATCGAACCTTCATGTAGCCGAGCTCCTCAAGCCACTGCCTTCATGCACAGCAAACTCACTTCACTGCTCACTCAGTTCACAGACCACTCACACTAACCGCCTAGCCCCATGAGCCATGCAACCCTCACTAGTCGAGCACTGACCAGCCCCCAATAAGCCCCTCACTCACCCAGACACGTTAAACCCATGCACACAAAACTGCCAAGACAGAAGCTTCACGTTACTGCCCCAAACACACAACGCATCAACAACCGCACGAACTGCCCACAAATAACTCCCCAGACTGCACCTAAAGTACCCCTGAAATCAGCCCCTGACTGCACCTAAAGTACCCCCTTTCTGATCAGCTTCAACTCACGCCAGTAGCAGCCCCTAAACCAGCACATGACTGCTCCCCTAACTACACATGCACACTGACAGTGACCAAAAAATAACCAAGAGAGAGAAGAGAATTTGAGTTGAAAAAGAGAGAAAACAGCAAGTGAAAATAACAGACAGAAAGTACAGAAAAATCATGAGTGAAAACAACGAGTGAAACGGCAAAAACGGCTAGTTGAAACTGTGAGAATACAGATAAAATAAAACGGTAAACTGTAACCGCGGGTGAAAACAGTGAAAACGGCAGAAACAGCGGATCCGTTGAAAACGGACAAAACATTGAAAACGGCGAACCCGGACAAAACAGCGGAAAAATCGCATCAGTGAGAACAGTGGAATGATAACCCCTTCCGGCACCGCGGAATGCACTCCCGGACAGCGACTAAAAGGTAAGACCTGAGGGCACCCTTTGTTACTTTACTGTTACGGACGCGGCGTATTTGGTTGACGTCAGATACGTCTAATCGGGTATGCGAGGTCCTACATTAATAGTGGCCAAGTTACTGGCCCACATGTTTATTTTTGTATTTGTTATGTTATGAAAACTCATTTTCGAAGCATGTAAATTTAAATGTAAGATTTATTTTTATGAATGTGAATTAGGTTGAATTATCATTGTACATGTATGTTAAGTAGTCTTGATTAATATTGCACAAATCACAAACATTACAAGATGACATAAAGTAAGAGACCATTCTGAACCCAAAGGTTTGAGGTCTTCTCTTGCGAGGGGTGAGTGCGGCCTTAAATCTCATTTTCCCGGCTCACACCGGGTGGCGACTCCATGTTATTTCGTACTTCTCAACTAGGCCGCGAGCCTAGAACAGCGTCGTCAGTTTCTGTTGTCTACAGTCTGGCGACTCCACTGGGGATATAGAGAATTGGCTCCGAAATGATATCTTGTAATGTTTGTGATTTGTGTTTTAATTAATCATGACTATTGTGTTTATGCCTGTGTTTTAGACTGTTGTCATTTGTGTTTATGTTTGTGTTTTGGACTATTGTCATTTGGATTTATTTGGACTCTTTGTTAAAAGATATGAACTCGTTTTCGTTTAAATCGGGACAAGTTCATGTCCTTTTGACAATTAGGTTAAAATTTCTGAAATGCCGATGGGCCAATTTGTGTTTGGGCCTTTCATCATTTGAAGTTATTTAGCTGTGTTATCGCAAAAGTGTAAACCTGTTAGGTCTTTTCAAACCGGAACAAGTTTGCACCGCGCAATGATGTGATTGAATACTTTAAAATGATAACAGGCCAATTAGTGTGAATCATTTTATGAGTTTATTTATTTCTGTACATCATACATCATATGCCATGCATTCATGCATCATGTTAACCCTTTTTGTCTTAGAAGCCATTATAGACTCTCGTTGGGTTGGGAAAGAGGAGAGATTTGTCAAGGAATCATCAAATAGTATGAGTGAGTCAGCTGACAAAGAATCCCGCCTAGATCAATTGGAAGCCAAGGTAGCCGAGTTGCTGAGCAGTTGCAAGTCCTGACCAATGATGTGACCAGTTTGACCGTGCCCTGTACAACTAGTAACAGAGACTTGTGCAACCAGAATGAAAAGATCATTGGAAAACCTTCAAAGACTGAGCCTACTTCCTCAGAGATTGCTCCTCTCAGAAACAGAAAACTCTTTCAGCTTGAGAAAGCCGTTGTCAAAAATGTTTGAAAAGTTATAGATGCAAGGAAAATGAGAGTTAAAGGAAGAATGGTGTTCTACTACCTCAGAAGTCTGGCACAGACTACTCCATGATTGTAAGTTTCAGCATTTTCCGAAGAAAAATCAGATGGCAGACGCATTGGCGACATAGTAGCCGCGGCTTGGGAAAATCCAGAGAAATCAATGATGAGATCACTTGTGCTGACAACTGCAAATAACCCAGTGTATGAGACATAAGGGATATCAGATGTGGGAGCCGATGACAGAGAGCTTTGGCATCGCAATGTTCAAAGGCATCTGGAACACAAAGAATTCTCAAAGAAGTAAGCAGAAAAACAGAAAATTAGGAAAAAATGAGACTACCAGATTTGGGAAAGGAAGAGTTTACCGAGACGGTCGACGTAAACAGAGTGAAGCTGCACTTTGCTGAGAAGAAAGAATACTGAGCAGTTACCAAAGAAATTGGCAGAAGGCCTAACCCAACGAGATAGGGAATATATTCATGCATACACGTAACTTGCATCATTTGTTTTGTGTTGTGTTTTTTTTGCAGATTTCAGAAGAAAACCAGCAGGGGATTACTAGAAACATGGCGCCGAGGAGCACAAGGAGGATACAACCCATTACAAAAAGGGAGTATCTCTTCACTTGCATATTTACATGCACACGTATTTATTATGTTGTTTTGTATTTGCAGGTTTAAAGAAAAAAAAAAAGAAAGAGAGAAAAGAAAGCATCAAAAAAAAAAAAAAAAAAGCGGCAAGCACTAAAGACGACGGTGAAGCCACGATAACAGAAGAATTTCGGTCATGTCTGGCTGAAGACGATGAAGTCAACACTAAAAGGGAGGCAACCTATGCAATTTGCTGTGATTTCTGTTTCATGTTTTATGGAATTTCTAATTTTGTGTTATTTTTGCAGGAAAAAGCAAAGGCGGAACAAGGAAAACAGCAAGAATCAGAAGCAGCAAGCACTAAAGACGATGGTGATGCCACACTGACAGAAGAATTTCGGCCATGTCTGGCTGAAGACGATGAAGTCAACACTAAAAGGGAGGCAACCTATGCAAGTTGCCGTGATTTCTGTTTCGTATTTTTTTGGAATTTCTAATTTTATGTTATTTTTGCAGGTAAAAACAAAGGCGGAGCAAGTTAAAACAGAGAAATTGGTGCTTAGCAATCACAAGAATGAGAGCTAATTCATTAGTTGTGGCAAAGTAAGGAAATAATTCTTGAGACTCATCTCAATGAATTTATATCGAGCAAGTGGCGTATTGAAAAGAATCTGAATCGGTGATGTTCCCCGCTGACCAGGTATCCCAAGGCCTATTTGAAAGTTTGTGTTTTATTTGAAAAGTTTGTATTTCATTTTAATTATGGAAAAAACAAATGAGTGTGAAAAAAAAGAAAAAAAAATGAGTGTGAAAAAAAAAAGAAAAAAAAAAGAGAAAGAAGAAGAAGAAGAAGAGAAAAAATGAGTGAGAGAGAAGTCTTTGATAGACAGACGTATGTCCGGTGATGACATTGTATGCTGTAGGGAGAAACCCTAGAAACAATAAGTCTGAGACGTCCTCTCATTTGGTATTTTGAATGGATTGATCTTAGTTAGACTCACGAGCACTTGATTATGAGATCCTAGCAGTAGAAGCCTGAGTGGTTAGCTAGGTGACTAGTTGAAGAGATGATGTATTGGTGAATGACCGTTTGCCTGAATGTCCACACTTGTTGCTGATGCTATGATATATGATATGGTTGAAATAAAAAAAATGTCTCTGAAAAAAATGAAAAGAAAAAAATAACCACCTATAACCGATAAGCGTGAAGCTACCCATGGGCGAGTATTAGGACCACCATGAGGAGAAATGCTACCTTAAAGGGTAGGTGTGTCAGAAAAAAAAAAAAAAGAAAAAAAAAATTGAAAAATGAAAAGAAAATGAAAAGAAAGAGACAAAAGAAAAAAGATGAAAACCATATCATGTTGAGTATGCTGAAGTAATCACAGAATGTGATTAAGACATCCAGGTTGGTTAGACCCACTGGTTTGACTCTCTGAAACGAAATCACCAAGTTGGCTTACTAAAGGACTAAGCTGCGAAAGAGCCTTGGCACACACACACATGGGGTCTAGCTCAGATCACCTGTTCAGATGATTGGGTTTGAGTATGTCGAGTACTTTGAAGATTCTTCGGTTTCGACGCGAAAGCATTCGTTGAGGATAAGATATGTCTATCTATCAAAGATTATCTCGTGAGAAGTGATGTAATGTGTGAAATAGAATATCATGTCAGCTTAGGGGCGAGGCCTCATATCAGCTTGGGGGCGAAGCCCCACATCAGTATCAGTTTGAAGGCGAGGCCTATCTCAACTTGGGGGCGAAGCTCCACATCAGTATCAGATTGGAAGCGAGGCTCCATATCAGTATCAGTTGGGAGCGAGGCTCCATATCAGTGTCAGTTGGAGGCGAGGCCATATCAGCTTGGGGGCGAGGCCCCATATCTTTATCAGTCTGGGAGCGAGGCTCCACACCATATCAGATTGGGATCGAGGCTCCACATCAGTATCAGTTTCGGGAATGAGTCCCAAGGCCGAGGCCTGCAGCAGCATCAGTATCAGATTGGGAGCGAGGCTCCACATCAGTATCAGATTGGGAGCGAGGCTCCATATCAGTATCAGATTGGGAGCGAGGCTCCACATCAATATTAGATTGGGAGCGAGGCTCCATATCAGTATCAGTTGGGAGCGAGGCTCCATATCAGTGTCAGTTAGAGGCGAGGCCCATATCAGCTTGGGGGCGATGCCCCATATCTTTATCAGTCTGGGAGCGAGGCTCCACACCATATCAGATTGGGAGCGAGGCTCCACATCAGTATCAGTTTCGGGAATGAGTCCCAAGGCCGAGGCCTGCAGCAGCATCAGTATCAGATTGGGAGCGAGGCTCCACATCAGTATCAGATTGGGAGCGAGGCTCCATATCAGTATCAGTTGGGAGCGAGACTCCATATCAGTGTCAGTTGGAGGCGAGGCCTATATCAGCTTGGGGGCGAGGCCCCATATCTTTATCAGTCTGGGAGCGAGGCTCCACACCATATCAGATTGGGAGCGAGGCTCCACATCAGTATCAGTTTCGGGAATGAGTCCCAAGGCCGAGGCCTGCAAGCAGCATCAGTATCAGATTGGGAGCGAGGCTCCACATCAGTATCAGATTGGGAGCGAGGCTCCACATCAGTATCAGCTTGGGAGCAAGGCTCCATGTCATATCAGCTTATGAGCGAGGCTCCACATCATCGTCAGCTTGGGAGCGAGGCTCCATATCATATCAGCTTGGGAGCGAGGCTCCACATCATATCAGCTTGGGGGCGAGGCCCATATCAGCTTGGGAGCCAGGCTCCATGTCATATCAGCTTGGGAGCGAGGCCCATATCAGCTTGGGAGCGAGGCTCCACATCTTATCAGTTGTGGGGATGAGTCCCAAGGGTGAGGCCCATATCAGCTTGGGAGCGAGGCTCCACATCTTATCAGTTTTGGGGATGAGTCCCAAGGCCGAGGCCCATATCAACTTAGGAGCGAGGCTCCATATCATATCAGCTTGGGGGCGAGGCCCATATCAGCTTGCGAGCGAGGCTCCATATCATATCAGCTTGGGAGCGAGGCTCCACATCTTATCAGTTTTGGGGATGAGTCCCAAGGCCGAGGCCCATATCAGCTTGGGAGCGAGGCTCCACATCTTATCAGCTTGGGGGCGAGGCCCATATCAGTTCGGGAGAGGCCCATATCCGTATCAGCATGGGGGCGAGGCCCACATCAGAGTCAGCTTGGGGGCGAGGCCCATATCAGTATCAGTTTGGGGCGAGGCCCATATCGGTATCAGCATGAGGGCGAGGCCCATATTAGTATCAGTTTGAGACGAGGTCCATATCAGTATCAGTCGAGGGGCGAGGCCCATATCGGTATCAGTTTGGGGCGAGGCCCATATCGGTATCAGCATGAGGGCGAGTCCAATATTAGTATCAGTTTGAGACGAGGTCCATATCAGTATCAGTATGGGGCGAGGCCTATGTCAGTATCAGTTTGGGCGAGGCCCATATCAGTATCAGTATCTGGGGCGAGGCCCGCATCAGTATCAGTTTGGGGCGAGGCCCATATCAGTATCAGTCTTGGGGTGAGTCCCACATCAGTACCAGTTCAGGGTCGAGGATCCATTACATCATCAAGGGCGAGGTCCCTATTTGTCAGCAGTGTTGGGTCGAGGTGCCCAGGGTCGAGGTGCCCCCGTTGTCGGTTGTAGTTCCGGGTCGAGGTGCCCAGGGTCGAGGTGCCCACTACATCATATCAAGGGCGAGGTCCCTGTTTGTCAGCGGTGTTGGGTCGAGGTGCCCAGGGTCGAGGTGCCCCCGTTGTCGGTTGTAGTTCCGGGTCGAGGTGCCCACTACATCATTTCAAGGGCGAGGTCCCTATTTGTCAGCGGTGTTGGGTCGAGGTGCCCAGGGTCGAGGTGCCCCCGTTGTCGGTTGTAGTTCCGGGTCGAGGTGCCCAGGGTCGAGGTGCCCACTACATCATCAAGGGCGAGGTCCCTATTTGTCAGCGGTGTTGGGTCGAGGTGCCCAGGGTCGAGTGCCCCCGTTGTCGGTTGTAGTTCCGGGTCGAAGTGCCCAGGGTCGAGGTGCCCACTACATCATCAAGGGCGAGGTCCCTATTTGTCAGCGGTGTTGGGTCGAGGTGCCAGGGTCGAGGTGCCCCCGTTGTCGGTTGTAGTTCCGGGTCGAGGTGCCCAGGGTCGAGGTGCCCACTACATGATCAAGGGCGAGGTCCCTATTTGTCAGCGGTGTTGGGTCGAGGTGCCCAGGGTCGAGGTGCCCCCGTTGTCGGTTGTAGTTCCGGGCCGAGGTGCCCAGGGTCGAGGTGCCTACTACATCATCAGTCGAGGGTCGAGGTGCCCCCGTTGTCGGTTGCAGGTATTGGGATGCGTCCCAGGATCGAGGTCCACTGCAGCATCAACTCAGTTCGAGACAACAGACAAGTCAGGTGGCAGCTGGCGAGCCAGGTAAGTAAAAATGCATTGCACGTAACTTTGATAGGATTGTCATTGTCACACACTACACAAGTCCCATCAAAGTGGGGGCGACTGTAGACACTGCATTTTTGCATATCATGCCCAATGACGAGCCTCGTAAGGAGGCACTACCTTTTCATGTCGTGGAAGTCGCGGAAAGCGGCCGTCGGAAAGGGAAAGTCAAGAATTGACGTTTTGTGGATTTTATTCGCTCGTTTGCTTCGGGTTCGTCGTCGCCTTTTCCATTTCAGAATCATCCTTCGCTCGGAACCTTTATCCTCACTCTTTTTCACACCTTTTCTCTCTCTAACTTCCATGCAAAATTAAAATTCACCAACCAATTAAATTAATTTGAACTAAATTAAGCCATTAAAAATTACCAACCAATTAAATAATATTTTAACAAATAACAAAATTAAACTAAAATAATTCCCCCCACCCAATACCCCATTTTCGGCCTTACTCATTAAATCTCACAACCCTTCTTTCATTTTTGTTTATTTTATTCCATCAACCATCCACTTTGCCACCTTCCAAACCACAAAGCAACAAAGATTCTTCACAACCCACGTGAATAAAGCCACACATTAAACAACAAATACCTAACCCTCTCCCACGTGAATAAAGCCATTATCCAGCCCATACTCTGATGACTCATGCCACTCACGCCCTATACACTGCAAACGTCCATCACAACCCATACCCTTCACGCACTTTCACGGCAACACTTCATTTTTTTGCCTTCAATCATCCACCTTGACCATCGATGATCTTGATCCCTAGAGGAGGCACATCTCTCGGCAACCCTTGATCTTCATCATCTTGATCAACTTTCATCATCAAAAACACCGACTGCATACGGCAACAACAAGCACCCAGCTCCCCATGTAAACCCTTCATTCGACAACACAGCCTTCCACACAGACCATTCATCAAATACTCACTAACGCCTCTCATCTCGCCCTTGATGACCTCCTTCAGCAGCAACCATCCACGCTAAAGAACCACAAAGTAACAGCCCCTTATCTCCTCAACAAACAGCAGCCTTCACCCTCATCAAAAAACTACAAATCCATTAAACCCTAACTCACGCCATAACTGCTCCTACACTGCCCCTACACTGCCTTCTCATTAAACGCACGCCCTTGACTCCATCAAACAAACTCAGCAGCTCTCGGCACCATCAATCTTCAAACCAAGCAAACTGCCCTCCATTCCAGTCCCTCAAACACACCATAAGCAGTCTTCAACAGCCCATCAGCTTCTCTTTTTCCCATGCACACGTGAAGCAGCCCTGGCCATCATCCACCCAGCCCTCTGAACTGTGAGCAAAAAACGCACCAGAAGCCCTCACTGCAATCACACTCGGCCACTCCCTCAAAGACCTCATCCAGCAGCCCATAGCCACTCGTCCCCTTGACCTAAACTGCCCCTAACCTTCATCCTTCACGTAAAAACCCTTCACAGCAGCCTCAAACTCACGCCTAACAACAACCTCAAGCAGCTCACTCACCAAAGCACACATATAGCCTTCACGTATCACACCCCTTCACAACCATTCACGCACCCTTTCAACACATAAAACCCTGAAACTGCCGAGCACCTCATGCACACTGCTGAGACCAAGGCACTCAACCCTCTCGGCCTCATCCCCTAACCCCTCACTGCCAAGAGCCATGTGAAGCACCCCATGCGCAACCCTAGCCATGCCGAGCACACCACCATCCATGCAGGGGCTGATCATCATCGAACCTTCATGTAGCCGAGCTCCTCAAGCCACTGCCTTCATGCACAGCAAACTCACTTCACTGCTCACTCAGTTCACAGACCACTCACACTAACCGCCTAGCCCCATGAGCCATGCAACCCTCACTAGCCGAGCACTGACCAGCCCCCAATAAGCCACTCACTCACCCAGACATGTTAAACCCCATGCACACAAAACTGCCAAGACAGAAGCTTCACGTTACTGCCCCAAACCAACGCATCAACAACCGCACGAACTGCCCACAAATAACTCCCCAGACTGCACCTAAAGTACCCCTGAAATCAGCCCCTGACTGCACCTAAAGTACCCCCTTTCTGATCAGCTTCAACTCACGCCAGTAGCAGCCCCTAAACCAGCCACATGACTGCTCCCCTAACTACACATGCACACTGACAGTGACCAAAAATAACCAAGAGAGAGAAAGAGAATTTGAGTTGAAAAAGAGAGAAAACAGCAAGTGAAAATAACAGAAAAGTACAGAAAAATCATGAGTGAAAACAACGAGTGAAACGGCAAAAACGGCGAGTTGAAACTGTGAGATACAGATAAAACGGTAAACTGTAACCGCGGGTGAAAACAGTGAAAACGGCAGAAACAGCTGATCCGTTGAAAACGGACAAAACATTGAAAACGGCGAACCCGGACAAAACAGCGGAAAAATCGCATCAGTGAGAACAGTGGAATGATAACCCCTTCCGGCACCGCGGAACGCACTCCCGGACAGCGACTAAAAGGTAAGACCTGAGGGCACCCTTTGTTACTTTACTGTTACGGACGCGGCGTATTCGGTTGACGTCAGATACGTCTAATCGGGTATGCGAGGTCCTACACATTAATAGTGGCCAAGTTACTGGCCCACATGTTTATTTTTGTATTTGTTATGTTATGAAAACTCATTTTCGAAGCATGTAAATTTAAATGTAAGATTTATTTTTATGAATGTGAATTAGGTTGAATTCTCATTGTACATGTATGTTAAGTAGTCTTGATTAATATTGCACAAATCACAAACATTACAAGATGACATAAAGTAAGAGACCATTC
Organism: Zanthoxylum bungeanum; assembly: GCA_019454045.1. Taxonomy (NCBI): domain Eukaryota; kingdom Viridiplantae; phylum Streptophyta; class Magnoliopsida; order Sapindales; family Rutaceae; genus Zanthoxylum; species Zanthoxylum bungeanum. The sequence goes on along the minus strand of SKCR01026191.1, from coordinate 23,639 downwards.
CGAACCCAAAGGTTTGAGGTCTTCTCTTGCGAGGGGTGAGTGCGGCCTTAAATCTCATTTTCCCGGCTCACACCGGGTGGCGACTCCATGTTATTCGTACTTCTCAACTAGGCCGCGAGCCTAGAACAGCGTCGTCAGTTTCTGTTGTCTACAATGGTTCAGCGAGATTATCCGTGATCGTCATAATCTACGGGTGGATAGATATGGACACGAAATTTGATTTCGTGACGGATATACCTGAATCTAGAGAGTCTCAATAATGAAACATACTCGTAGAGCACTAGAGCAACATTAATAAATAATATTGATTATTTATAAAGTCGTTTAAAGGTTAAACGCAAGATACATGCTAAATGGACTAGATAGTCATTTGCTTAATTATTGTGTATTTACATTTAATACTTGATTAATTTAAATACACATTAATTAATAGTCAAAATGAGTTACTTGACTTTTATCCTAAATGAATATATGTTTTTAATATTTAATGTAAATATTATACATATATTTAATATATTTGTATTTGATTAATTAATTAATTATTTAATTGTTAAATGATTAAATTAATTAAGATATAAATATCTTACATTAGGATATATTAAGTAAATGATATTAGTTGCCTTAATTGACTTTAATAAAATATCTAATAAAGTTGTTTTTTGGATATTTATGCAAGTTGATTAAATAATTTTTGAAATGAAATTGAAATGAAAATAATTTGGTAAATGCTTGTGATTTTCGGCCAAGGGCAAATCATTACAAGTATATATTGTTTTCATTTCATCTTCATCTTAGATAACCTAATACACTTTACAAAACATAAAAACTCCATTGAAGAAAGACAAAGGAAGCTTGAGAAAAGAAAGACAAAATCAAAAAGCTTGGATTTTTAGTAAGTTTCTTGAACTTGCTATTAGTAAGGAATTTGTTCCTTAGGTTCTAGGCTTTAATATATGACATTCTTAAGATGTTTCTTTCTTTGTTCCTTGTGGTTTTTGTTGATGGAAGTTTTGGTGAAGTGTGAAGCATGTGTAATGAAGGAAGTGTATAACTATTGTAGTAATAAACTTTCTTTTAAGGTTTTGGAAACCAAGTTGCTAATCTAGAGTTGTTGACCCACTCTTAGATGACCTAGATTTGATCTTAAGTTGTTTCATTGTGTTGAGACTTTGATTGGATGGAAGAATGGTGTTTTAGAAACATGATTTAAGTATTGGTTTCAAGGTTTTTGACCTTGTACCACATTTTGGTTTTTCATTTATGTTGAGTATTTGGATTTGTATATGATGCATGAAAAATATTCGTCTGTTTGAATGTGGTCGGCACTTTTGTGGTCGGTCCTCGGCTGGTCGAACCTCGGCTGGTCTGACATAATATGGTCGGCACTTTTTGGTCGGTCCTCGGCTGGTCGGACATAATGTGGTCGGCACTTATGTGGTCGGTCCTCGTCTGGTCGGACCTAATGTGGTCGGCACTTATGTGGTCGGTCCTCGTCTGGTCGGACCTAATGTGGTCGGCACTTATGTGGTCGGTCATCGTCTGGTCGGACCTAATGTGGTCGGTAATTTTTATGGTCGGATTATTGCTCCATTTGATCGGATCATAAATGTGAGTAATGTTTTAGTTTATGGGTGGAACACGAATAGATTATTCATATTAGATATTGAATAATTTATTCGGTATTTTGAAAAAGTTTTGAAATACGTTTTGCGCCTTGAACCCGCGCTTCCGCTGCGCCCGACCCGATACCCCCTAACACGTGGCTGGCTTATGGAGGCGCGTGGAAGTACGTGTGTCACTCCTGGTGGCGCGTGGGGATTCATGTCGGCCTTGTGGGTTATGTCTGTATCGATTTTCTTCAGTAATTCCGATCCTTCGTGATTGAATGTCTAATCCTTTTTGCATAGTATTTTAATCAGCCATGATAAATTTGTTTTAACATATAAACTTTGTGTTTATGTAATTTAATAAATATCTTTTGTGATGTTTATTTTAGCCAATATAACTTTGTGTTTTTCATTGTACTGATATTATTTTTCTTATATTTGTTATAGGAAAATTATGCTGATTGTTCAAAGAACTACAAGAATATGACATCTGCACACAGTGAAAGATTAAAAGACATGGTATTAGAAATGGATAAATATCGGATGAGTGAGGTGATGATATGATTTCGCATATCATCACTTTCAATAACATGTTACAAGAGTCAATATATGAAGAAAATTGGATATGACAACCAAATAGACTCAGAATGCTTCGAAACACTCTTCCTTTGATATGGCAAATATGACTTACTGATATTTGGGAATCAGCACTCATACAGAAGAACTACGTGCTCAGTATAATAAAGCCATTTAGAGGTTGGCAATTGAGTATCTCAGACATAAAGCAAAAAATACGATTTTTCTTTTGATGTCTCGAAATCGGTTCAAAGATCCTAAATTTGCTATAGGATGTGGCTGTCCAAGATCAATTATAAGTTACCCCAAGAGCTTAAGGATTCGTATCCTAAGACATTTATGTGTTGGGACTCTAAAACCGGAAAGTTCTAAGTGTTATATATTAGTTTTTTCCTATAACTATTGTTATTGCTATGTGTAATTATTTCACGGCATGTAAATAATGCTTTCATATTTTATGTATGGATGTTTAGTGTTGATTTTATTTTATGTAATTAAATCAATGAGTGTTATGTACATTAATTGTCACATGTTTAAAAAGTTCTAAAATTTTTTGTAATTTTTTAGAAGATGATTTTACATGATTGATTATGTTGATAAAATTTTTACATTGGGTAATTGGATGATGATTGGACACATAGTGGCCTTTTGACTCTAACCCATTGAAAAATTCGATTAAACATAATTTGTTTCATGATAAAATATAGCAAAGTATTAACAATTGTGCATAAATATATGTAGAAAACTTTGTGTTTTTTTTATATGGTTTCTGTAACAAAGAACATTATCGCTGAACTCAATAAGGGTGAGAAACTGAATGTCGATAATTATGAAATTTGGAGCATGAAAATTCAATATATGCTAGAAGAACAAGAGGTTCTTGAAACCCTGAAAATGAGGCCTAGAAGAAAAAGAACTTCATTGCCCGCATTACGTTGCTAAGCAGTATGGATAATGACCTCATGAAAGAGTTCAGGAAATATGACATGGCTAAGGACATGTGGTCCATAATAGCTGAAAAGTTTGGTAGTACATCAATAACTAAAATCAGGTCACTCACAATCAAGTTTGACACATATAAGAAACGCCCTGAGTTCACTATGACAAAACACTTAAGGCAAATGTCAAACATGATTACTGAACTGGCAGATGCTGGTCATGTTCTTACAGATGAACAAAAAGTTCAAGAGGTCATTCGTTCTCTTCCAAATAGCTGGCAGCATATGAAAATGCATTTGACCCACAATGAAAGCATCAAAACTTTTGATGATGCTAAACGCCACATTGAATTAGAAAGTGATCGTCTCGCGGACGCTAAGTCAAATACTGAAGTGTATATGATAGAAACCAGCAAATTTGAGGGTTTCAGGAAGAAAAGAAAATTTCATGGTGGTGGGTTCCAATTTGGAAAAGAACAATATTCTTCCAAGTCAGGAAAGAAACAGAAAACTAACCAACATGTGAAAGGAAAACGTCCTACCAAAAATAAAAACATGGCAAATGTTAAATGATATAAATGTGGCAAGAAGGATCATTTTGCTCGTGATTGCACCGAGCCTAAAAAGGTTAATTATACCTTTAATACATATTTAAATGAAATATGTTTCGAGTTCGATCATTCTAACTGAATCTAATCCTTTGTGGACTGTAGACTCTGGAGCCACAGACCATGTAGCGAAGGATAGAGATGCCTTCGTGAAATTTCGATGAATTTTACCTATGGTGAAGTTGATATACGTCGACAATAACTCACGAGTTGAAGTCAAAGGAATGGGTACATGCAAGTTAGTCATACATGGCGGAAAAACTTTACTCCTAAATGATGTATTGTTTGCTCCACAAATTAGTCGAAATTTAGTTTTTGTATTGGTTTTGGTTAATTTAGGTTTCAATTTGAACTTCCATAAATTTGGTGTTGATTTGTACTTAAATATAATACACTATGGTTTTGGTTATTTTCTGGATGGCTTTATTGTATTGAATGTTGAATGTTTCAATCACAATTCCAGTTTTTCGTTTGATACTTCATCTGTCAGTAATGATAGTGATGTAAATGTGTGGCATGCTAGACTTGACCACATTGGCCAGCAAAGTATGAACAGATTAGCCAAATGAAGCTTTCTGGGAAATATTGAGAAGGTAAATTTGTCAACCTTTGAATATTGTTTGGCTAGAAAAACTACGAGAAAACCATTTGGAAAAGGAACTAGAGCATAATATCCATTACAATTAATCCATTCAGATATATGTGGTCCAATAAATGTCAGAGCAAGACATTGAGCATCTTATTTCATCACATTCATAGATTATTTTATATGCTTTAGTTATGTCTATTTGATTTCTCATAAATTTGAAGCATTAGAATGTTTTAAGAAATTTATGAATTTAACTGAAAATCAATTAGACAAGAAAAATAAAGCGCTACACACTGACCGTGGTCGTGAGTACGTATCTGACCAGTTCAGAGATTACGTGATGAAGAAGGAATTAGTCATCAGTTGACTACTCCTGTTACTCCTCAACAAAATGGTGTTGCAGAAAGAAGAAATAGAACTCTTCTTGAAATTGTTAGGTCTATGATGGCACAAGCAAATTTGTCTATAACCTATTGGGGTGATGCATTGTTGATAGCCACATATATACTTAACCGAATGCCATCAAATCTGTTGCCACCACACCATATGAGTTATTGACAGGTCGCAAACCAGATATTCACTTTCTGAAACCTTGGGGTTGTGCGGTCTATGTCCATGTGCGTTCTCACGAACATGGAAAGTTAGGCCCAAGACGAAAAAAGTGTATCTTCATAAGATATTCTGAATAATCAAAAGGGCATGTTTGCATAGGTGAACATGAAATTAGAGGCGTGACAGAATTTGAATCACGTGATATCACATTTTTAGAAAATGATTTTCCTAAGAAATGAGAGATAGGTCAAGATTTATCTCTATATGAAACTCAGGATCACATGAATCATATGATTGGTGAACACTCAGGTTTACCTAATTCAAGTGGGAGTGATGAGAGAAATTTGAGAAAACATGATGAATCAATTTCACATGAATCTCAAAATGATGAATTAGTTTCATATAAGTCTCTTTTACGTGATTCGAGGGGGAGTGATGCACATAATCCAAGTAGGAGCAATGTACATGATCCAAATGGGAATAATATGGAAAGTGGGGAATTAGTTCCAAAACTAGAATCTCAATTACGATGTAGTAATCGTATAGGCATTCCTCGACGTCGTTTCGATTTCGAAGAAGAAACCTTTATGATTATACCTCAAGAGGATGAAGAACTTAGAAACATAAAAGAGGCTCTTCAGTGTCCTGATAATGAATAATGGATGAAAACAATGTAAGAAGAAATTGAGTCAATGAGATCCAACCAAGTTTGGGAAGTGGTTGATCTACCCAAAGGACGCAAAACTATCAAGAACAAATGGGTTCTTAAAATAAAGCATAATGCCGATGGCAATATCGAAAGCTATAAAGCACGACTTGTAGCAAAAGGGTACACACAACATGAATGAATTGACTACGAATAGATATTTTCACCTGTTGTAAAGTTTACATCAATTCACTTGATTCTGGCTATAGTAGCAAGCATAGATCTAGAATTACATCAAATGGATGTAAATACTGCTTTTCTTAATGGACAACTTGACGAATAAATCTACATGGAACAACCAATAAGTTTCATAAAAGAAAATGAAAAGGAGAAAATATATAGACTTTTAAATTCTATATATGGTCTCAAGCAATCTTCTAGACATTGGTATATACGATTCCACAATGCAATTATTTTGAATGATTTCACAATGATAGATGAGGATCATTGTGTGTACACCAAGAGAGATAAAGATAAGTTCATTATCTTATCATTGTACGTGGATGATATACTTATAGCTGGAAATGATAATGAGTTTGTAAAACACATTGAAGAATGATTATCATCTAACTTCGAAATGAAAGATATGGGTGAAGCTGCATATATTCTTGAGGTTAAGATCTCAAGAAATTATTCAAAGAATTTATTACCTCTTTCACAGGATTCATACATAAAGAAAATTCTTGATTGCTTCCAAATGCAGGCTTGCAAACTATTGATACTCCTATCACGAAAAGTGAAGCTTTAAGTTGTAGATTGTGTCCTGAAACTCCACAGGAAAATGAACAAATGAAGAAAATTCTTTATACAAGTACAGTTGGAAGTCTAATGTACGCAATGTTGTGTACGAGACCTGATATCTTTTTCGCTGTTGGAATGGTAAGTATATACCAATCCAATCCAGGGCTAGCACATTGGAAAGTAGTTAAAAGAATATTTAGGTATCTGAGAGGGAAAACTGATTACTCATTGTGCTATCAAGGGAATGATCTGCAATTGCGAGGCTATACTGATGTTGATTGGAGAGGAGATTTAGATGAAAGAAAATCTACCTCCGATTTTTATTTTCTTACTAAACAATGGTGTCATATCATGGAGTAGTAAGAAACAATCTTGTATAGCCTTATCCACAATGGAGGCTGAATTTGTGGCATTTTCATATGCAGTACAAGAAGCTGTGTGGTTGAAAAGGTTCTTGGATCATTTGGGTATGTCAAATGATGCTTCTGGTCCAATATTAGTTAACTGTGATAGTGAAGCAACGATAGCCTACACAAAAGACCCAAAATTCCATTGTAAAATAAAACATATAGATACCAAATATAACTTTATAAAAGACATAGTTGCACGAGGAGAAGTAAACATGAAGTACATTTCTATGCAAGAGATGGTAGCAGATCCATTGACCAAGCCTGTTCCTAGAGATGTCTTTGTTAGACATGGAAAAACTCAAGGATTGCGTATATGTTAATGTACTTATTATTATGTGTTATTTTTCCCAATAATGTTTACTAATGTTAATACTCATTGATATTTGTGTTCAATGTTTACATGTTACTATGTTGATACATGTTTTAAACATATATACTATTAGTTAGTATGAGAAGTATGTCAGACAAGTGAATGATTGACCCTCATATACGGGCAATCGCCTCCACTACTTTGTGTTAATGGGAGATTAGATAAATTTTTAAGTTAATTATTTGAGTGATAATTTAGAGAGCTCAAGCTTGAAAATTAAGTAATGTCGTTGTGAGGTCACTTTCTCTGTGTATGACTTGAGGTGAATAAGTTCATTTTACCTTACTTGCCTTAATGTCATATATTAGTTAGACATTGTGTTTTTGTCTTAACTATCATATGTACGGTATTTTATGAGACATACGCTCCATGGGAAATGAGAGAATACTGTAGCATATTTTTTCATACCATGTGTATAATTGTGACTATTGAGGATAATACAAGTAAAGATCTCGGTCTTGATATTGTGTGAGACCTTTGAGATTATTTCAATCTCATGTTGTACCATTTTAGACTCTTTTCTGCTTCTCAAAACTTAGAATTGATGATCACTATCTTGGAGTGTTACTGAAGGATCATGAGAGATTCGATCCGAAAGAACATCTCTGGAAAAACGAATTGAATCAATGTTGAGAGATTCGAGAAATGAGAAAGATCATTATATGAGTAATATCGCATTAGCTTGTATTCACTGGTCGATCAATTATGTTGTTCTATGTGATTAAACATAATTGTGAATACAAAATAAATATTGCATTCGAAAAGAGGTCGAGAGAGATATAATGTGATAAATTATCGAGGATACTGCATACCTAAATCCATCATGGTTCTATCCATTATTCGAGCAACTATATATTCCTAACAGATGTATAGCAAGTGAGCTCCTGAAGTATGCTGGTCGCACGACACAATTGCTAAGTATGAATTATTTTTATAGAGATATTATAAACTATTGATCCCATCATGTGTGAGTGGGAGATGTTGGAAAATGTTGTTAAGTAACAACAATTAGATAATGTTAAATTTGGGAACATATAATACACCCATGATGTTAACATTTTTGGAGGGGTTAGAGGAAGTCATTAAGCATCCAAATACATGTGATTACGTAGTAGTCAATGCATACAAATATTGTGATTACATAGTAATCAAGACTTGCTTCCAAATGCATGTGAGCTAATAGGAAGCCATACATGTGATGTTATAATAACTTGATTTCCCTCCTATAAATAAGAGCATTTGCTTATTGAGTTAAACAATCAATTTAGTTTGATTAAGAGCATCTCTACCAGAAGTAAGGTATGCAATTGTGTTGTGATTAACTTAGGTTTATTTCAATTTGTTTGTGATTAAATCTAGGACTAGTAATACATGTATGATTAAATCCTAAGAGAACAAATATGAAAATATATTAGGGATGATGTTTCCTAACAATGATAATCGAAAATGTCGCTAGCGATTGACAAATGAACTCTAATTTTTACTTATTATTTTTACTTCTCTTTTATTAAATTTTGATAAATTTTATTTTAATAAAAATACTTAAAATGCACATTGTTACGACAACCGTCGTCGTTCTATTTGTTTATGAGTAGGCAAAATTGATTTTACGCATAGAATCCAATTTGATTGGAAGAAATGAAGATGTCAGTGGTCTTATGCAATAACAATATTTCTTTCAAATTTACTGGTAAATTTTATAGGACATTCGTGATACATGTAATATTTTATGGAACAGAATGTTGGATAATAAAACATCAACACGCCAAAAAATGAAGGTAGTAGATATGAGAATGCTTATATGATCATGTAGATGAAGTAGAAAAGATAGAGTTAGAAAATGATATGGGTATATCCAATGTAAACCTTTAAGTGACACAGTGAGAAAAAACAGAACAAATGGTGGTACCATACGTCAAACGAGCAATGAGAATGTCTAAGTTGATAAGGATCAAAATCATAAAAAGATATCAATATTTTATGGAATTTGATAAATCAATGATCTCAGATAAAACATAATAACGTTAAAAGATTCATGCAAATAACTCCACCTAATAAAAAAAAATATTTTGTTTGGTTTGATTTGATTAGTCAAAACTGATCTTACCATTATACAGATCTGGAAATTTAGAGTAAGATGGTATTAAAGAATGATATGGATTCAATGATAAATTGAGCTTTATATTAAGTTTCTTATAATGTGTAATTAGTAATTGTTAGATAAAAATTTATAAATAATTGAATCTTAAATGTCCATTATTACATATGTACGTGTGACAAAAAATCATATGATCAGGAAAAAAAAAAAAAATCAAAATCAATACTTAATTCAAATTCATCAAAAATATATCATCATTGATGTGGCCGTGGATGACTGTTTTGATCCAAAAGCGAACTACAGTTTTTGCTTATTAATTTTATTTCTTTTTTAAATAAAATTGTGATAAATTGAATTTAATTAAAAAAATAAAATGCACAATAAGATATTTTTATCAATTGCATTTTAATAAATTACTATGAGTGGGCTTTTTCATTTTTCATCTTTAGCAAAAAATCAATTTGTTATCTCCAAAAGCGTGACTTGGTGGTGTAGGGTTCAATATTTCACATTGAAGTTGTGAATTCGAATTTAGGAAATACGTTTATTATAATTACCTGGGACGGCTTAAACTCGGAAGGGGTGGTTTGGCGGTGAAATTTCCAACGATTAAAAAAAAAAAATTTGCATCCAAAACACTTAGAGATGGCAAGCAGACTCGGACCCGGCCCGGATCTGTATGGACCCGAACGATCCGGGTTCGGGTAGACCCGGGTCCGGGATTAAAATATCCGGACCCGGGTATTAAAAATTAGGACCAGGGCGAATCCGGATCCGGGATCGCACGGGTCCGAAATAAAAATTAAATATAATAAATTAAAATATAATGAAAAATATAAAATAATATGCATATATATATATATAAATATAATAGAATATAATTAAAAAATATAAAAGAATTGAAATAAAACTAATAAAATCCAAATATAAATATAAAATAATACAATTAAAAATAAAAAAAATAATAAACCGGGTATCCGGATCCTGACCGAGTAGACTCGGGTCCGGACCGGATAAATCAGGGTCCGGACCCGTGTATATTTATCCGAGTCCGGAACCGGACCCGTGTATATTTGCCCGAGTCCAAAACTGAACCCGGGATAACAAAAATACTTTCGGATCCGGACCCGTATCCGAATCCGGATTTTACCATCCCTGAAAACACTGTTACTTTGACTTATTAATATTTGCGTTCAAATCAATTCGGGGCTCTGTGAAATATTTTCAATGTGTGATTGAGGGATGGGTATTGATTTGATTTATTAATGAATCCCTTTTAAAAAAATTGAATTAATAAACTTTTTTTGTTCTCAGAATCTCATTTATGGACTTATTAGATTGATATTACCCGTGTTTGTCAACGTTAAAAGTTATTAATTATCAAAATAAATAATTTTAAGTATTTGGTAGATCATTTAAAAAAAAATGAGGATATTTTTATAGAGCTCGCCTACCCTTTTATCCAAAAAAAATTTCGAAAATATTATTAAATTGGCTTAAAAAAAAAACCAGGATTAGCGTTTAGACCTTCATTATACCCAAGATACCCTTACAAGTTTGAATTACCAAAAACACCCTTAACGACCACACGACACACGTGTTCACCAAACACCATGTTTTCTCATAAAAATCCTTTTCATTCATAACTCTGCCAAGCTCTCCACGTTTATCTCACATCAACATATAAAAAAAGTTGTCTCCGTAAATTGGAAAAAGAAAAAGCAAAAAAGAATTTAAATTTATTTATTTATTTATTTTTGCATTTCAACAAAAATAAAAATTAAATCATAATGGCACTCGTCGGCAGAACTTCAATCACTACCACAAAATCACCCTTCATTCAGCCACAATCTCAGCCGTTCATTAAAAAAAACAGATCAAACACCCTCCCCATCTTCGCCGTCCACTCCGCTGACTCCGGCGTCAAAACAACAACAACAAAAGCAGCCGATCCAGTCCTGAAGACCAACAATGTGGGTCCCGCGAAATGGACGGTTGACAGCTGGAAATCCAAGAAGGCTCTGCAGCTGCCGGAGTATCCGAACAAAGAGGAGCTCGACTCCGTGCTCAAAACCCTCGAAGACTTCCCGCCGATTGTGTTCGCCGGTGAAGCCAGGAGCTTGGAGGAGCGGCTGGCTGAAGCCGCCATGGGGAAAGCTTTCTTGCTCCAAGGCGGAGATTGCGCTGAGAGTTTCAAAGAGTTTAACGCTAATAACATTCGTGACACTTTCAGAATCCTTCTTCAAATGGGCGCTGTGCTCATGTTCGGCGGTCAAATGCCCGTCATCAAGGTCTAATTAATTAAAGAATTAATTAATTAATCACATTTTTGTTTTGTTCTTTAATTTAATGTCGTTTTGTTTAGCTTATTTCTGCGTTTTTGTGAATTGGGGTTTGTTTTGTTTTGTTCAGGTGGGGAGAATGGCGGGGCAATTTGCGAAGCCGAGATCGGACCCGTTTGAGGAGAAGAATGGAGTGAAGCTGCCGAGTTACAGAGGGGATAATGTGAACGGAGACGCATTTGATGAGAAATCGAGGATTCCGGATCCTCAGAGGATGATTAGTGCTTATAGTCAGTCAGCTGCCACTTTGAATCTTCTCAGGGCTTTTGCTACTGGTGGTTATGCTGCTATGCAGAGGGTTACCCAGTGGAATTTGGATTTCACTGACCACAGCGAGCAGGGAGATAGGTAACTTCTTGTTATTTTGGTTATTACATGTTGTGAAATAACGATCACTCTAGGAAGTGTTTGAGAAAAACCGAATTCGTATTTATTACTACAAGAATAATACCAAGTTTACAACCAAGAAACTTATCAAAAAAAACTCAACACTCTCTCTATACAAACTCACACACTCACTGTGATTCATTTTAAGCTCCCTGGAAGTCTGAATTTATAGGCAAGGATTGGTTACTGTTCACCTTGATTTATGCCATCAATTGCTCCTTGATTCATGGTGATAACAATCTTCCACCAAAAATATTTTGGGTTTCTTCAATTTTCAAAGATCACCTAAAGTTGCTTGGCAACTTCTTCATGGAGTCTTCAAATGGTGGTTAGCATGTCATATGCATTCCCATGCATGAAAGTGGCAGCTGAACTAACAATTCTCCCCCTCCAGCTGCATCCGAAACAATCGTCATCTGACAGCTATCCCGGCTATGTCTCTGCACAACTCTAGCTTGTCCAGAGTAACCACCTTTGTTAACATATCGGCTGGATTCTCATCTGTATGGATCTTCACTAGTCTCAGCAGTTGTTGATCCATTACCTCGCGTATCCAGTGATAGCGAATATCAATGTGTTTCGTCCGGGAATGATACATTGAGTTCTTGCTCAAGTCCAGAGCACTCTGACTGTCACAATGTATCTTGTATTTTGTCTGCTTGATCCCTAACTCTTGGAGAAACCGCTTTAGCCACAACATTTCTTTTCCTGCCTCAGCTATGGCAATGTACTCAGCTTCTGTTGTGGATAATGCTATACACCTCTGCAATCTTGACTGCCATGACACAGCTCCCCCTGCAAAAGTGTAAATGAATCCTGATGTAGATTTCCTACCATCAAGATCTCCTGCCATATCTGAATCTGTATAGCCTTCCAAGATCGGATCAGCTCCCCCATAACACAGACGAAACTTCGTTGTACCCTTCAGGTACCTGAGAATCCATTTGACTGCTTCCCAGTGTTGTTTTCCAGGATTAGAGAGAAAACGGCTCACTACACCAACTGCGTGTGCAATATCTGGCCTGGTACATACCATTGCATACATTAGGCTTCCAACAGCTGAAGAATACGGTATTGCTGACATTTCCTCTATCTCTTTCTTGGATGAGGGGCACGAACTCTTGCTCAGTTTGAAATGGTGCGCTAGCGGAACGCTGACTGGTTTGGCTTTCTGTATATCGAACCTCCTGATTACCCGTTCAATATACCTCTCTTGTGAAAGCCACAACTTCTTGTTCTGTCTGTCACGAACAATCTCCATTCCCAAAATCTGTTGAGCTGGTCCCAAGTCTTTCATGTCGAAAGCCTTGGAGAGTTCCTTCTTCAGCTGACTGATCTTCGTTGCTTCTTGTCCAACAATCAACATGTCATCTACGTACAGTAGAAGAGCAACGAAATTTCCATCTGGAAACCTCTGAATGTATACACACTGATCTGCTGCAGTTCTTTTGTACCCTTGACCCACCATGAATGAGTCGAATTTCTTGTACCATTGCCTTGGTGCTTGCTTGAGCCCGTACAAGCTCTTTTTCAGCTTGCAAACAAGGTTTTCTTTACCTGAAACCTTGAATCCTTCTGGCTGCTCCATGTAGATTTCTTCATTCAGATCACCATGAAGAAATGCTGTTTTGACATCCATCTGTTCAAGCTCCAAGTTCAATCTGGCTACCAATCCTAGGATAACTCGGATTGAAGCCATTTTTACCACCGGTGAAAAAATCTCATCAAAGTCAATCCCCTTTTTCTGTAGGAATCCTTTGACCACTAGTCGAGCTTTGTGTTTCACCACTTTTCCGCTGCCATCTTTCTTGAGCTTGAACACCCATTTGTTCTTCAGTGCCTTCATTCCATGTGGGAGCTTGACTATCTCATAAGTGTTGTTTTTCTGCAGAGATTCCATCTCATCCTGCATTGCGTGCAGCCATTTGTCTTTGTCCTTATGAGATACTGCTTCGTTGAAGGTTTCTGGCTCCCCCTCGTCAGTAAGCAGAATGTATTCTGATCCTGAGTATCTGGCTGATGGAATCCGGCCTCTCTCGGATCTTCGTACTGGAGGTTCTGGCTGTCTGTTGTCATCCGGATCTGTGGATGACCCTGAAGCTTCTGATGGAGCAGGCTGCAGCTCCCCTTGCTCAATACCTACATCCTCCTCCGGTTCTGCTTCTGGCATGTCTTGCACCCCATCATCATCTGTGGCCTCTGGTGTTGGTGCTGGGGTTGTGTCTGGATTTGCATCGGTATTGTTGGCACTGGTTTTAGAAGGCATCTTGGGCTTTTCAATGTCTTCTATTGTCTGGTCTTCAAGAAACACTACATCCCTGCTTCTGATGACCTTCTTTCCTTCGGGTCCCATAACCTGTATCCAAATTCTTCGTCTCCATAGCCTATGAAGATGCATGGAGTAGTTCTTGCATCGAGCTTCTGCCTGAGCTCCTTGGATACATGTGCAAATGCTAAACATCCGAATATTCTGAGGTGAGAATATGAAGGATTCTTACCAGACCACTCTTTCTCCGGAATCTCGAAGTTCAACGGTACAGATGGTGATCTGTTGATCAGGTAGCAGGCGGCACGAACAGCTTCTCCCCAGAATGGCTTTGGCAGCTTAGCCATACTGATCATGCTTCTGACTTTCTCCATAATGGTGCGGTTCATCCTTTCAGCGACACCATTGTGTTGTGGGGTGCGTGGAACAGTCCTCTCGTGTCGAATGCCGTGACTTCCGCAGTAGGCATCGAACTCCCTGGAAGTGTATTCGCCTCCATTGTCTGTACGAAGGCACTTCAGTTTCTTCCCTGTTTCACGCTCGACCATGGCATGGAACAGTTTGAAATAGTCCAGGACCTGATCCTTTGATTTCAGAAAATACACCCATACTTTCCGAGAAGCATCATCAATAAAAGTCAGAAAATATTTGTTACCACCTAGTGAGTTTACCTCCAAGGGACCACATACATCAGAGTACACCAGACTGAGTAACTCTGATTTCTTTGTAGAAGAGAAATTGAAAGAGACTCTGTGTTGCTTACCGAATAGACAGTGATTGCAAGGATCCAGAGTAGCATTCTTGGAGACAGTGATTAGATCCTTCTTTGTCAAGGTAGACAACCCTCTTTCACTCATGTGACCGAGTCTCTGGTGCCACAGATTTTGAGAAGCCTCCCGTTCAGCTACATTTAGGCTTTCTGCACAAATCTTCACATGAGTCTTGTACAAGGTTCCACAGATGTGTCCTCGGGCGATGACCATGGCACCTTTTATCATCCTCCAAGTGCCGTTGCTGAAGTGGCTAGCATAGCCCTGTTTGTCAAGGGCTACCCCCGAGAGTAAGTTGAGCCGAAGTTCTGGAACATGTCTGACCTCCTTCAGGGTTACTGTATACCCTGCATTTGTCCGCAACTGTATTTCACCAATTCCCACTATCTGAGAAGAACTGGTATTCCCCATCTTCACTGCTCCAAAGTCTCCTGCTTTGTATGTTGTGAAGAAATCTCTGTGAGGAGTGACGTGGTAGGATGCTGCAGTATCTACCACCCACTCGACATCCTGAGTTGCGGTGTGAAGGCATGCTTCTTCCTGGCCGGAGCATATAGCTACATCTACAGTGGTAACTACTAGTGTCTCCGCATCATTCTTCTTCGGCTGGTTATTGCCTTGTCCCTGCTCCCGTTGCAGTTTCCGGCAATTTTTCTTCAAGTGGCCTTCTATGCCACAGTGGAAGCACTTGTATGTCTTTTTCCCGTCCTTGGACCTGCCCCTGCTTTTGCTTCTGCCTCTCCTCCCACTTGATGTTTCTCATGTTGTCTTCCTCGCTGCTCCGTGATAGGGCTTCTGTTTGATCTGAGCCCACGTCTTTTCTTCTGGCTTCTTCATTTGACAGGGCATCCTTTACCATAGGCATGGTAAGTTTGCCTCCTGGAGCTGAGTTGCTGAGAGTAACCACCAGAGTCTCCCAGCTATCAGGAAGAGAACTGAGTAACAAGAGGGCTTGAACTTCGTCTGCCAGTTGCATGTCTACTGCAGACAACTGATTCACCAGGCTCTGGAACTCGTTGGTGTGTTCTGCAACGGAAGTTCCACTCCGTAGCTTCAAATTCACCAATCGCCTCATTATTAAGGCTTTATTCCGAGCTGTTTTGGCCTGAAACATGTCTTCCAATTTTTCCACATTTCATAAGCATCTGTGTCCTGTGCTACATGGTGGAAGACATTGTGACCGATCCACTGCCTAATCTGACCCAAGGTTCTGTTGTTGAGTTTATTCCAGTCATACTCCTTAACAGACTCCGGTTCTCACTCCCTTTAACTCAATGACATCAAACAGCTTTACAATGCAAAAAATCTATCATCCTAGGTCTCCAGAGGGAGTAATTAGTGGCAGCCAATTTAATCATTGCACTAGAATGGGAATCCTCTATCTCCATTTTAAGTTTTAAAGTTTAAAATGAGAATACACTAAATTCGGGTCTGAATTTCACAAATCAGAGGTCACCGTTGCGTCCGGAACGGTCGAAAATGGTGGAATAGACACTCCTTTGGTCTAAATCCGACACAGGGGCTGATTTGTAAATTCCTAAAAGTTCTGGGGCAAAATTGCAAATTTCAAAACTTCAGGGGGCTGAATGAAATTTACCAGGCTGCTGACGTGGCGGCTGACGTGGCAGGCGGGACCGCCTTTGCTGACGTGGCGGCTGACGTGGCAGGTGACGTGGAGTGCTGACGTGGCGTGCTGACGTGTCAATGTGGGACCGTGGCGCTGACGTGGCGCTGACGTGGTCGTCTTCAACCTTCAGTAGCGCGTGAGGAGCGTGGAGCGCGTGGTGGCGCGTTGGCAGCTCTCTGGAAGGCGCGTGCAGCCTGCTGGGATGTCGGTTCGGTCGCCGGAAAATACCACCGTGCTCGTCTCGACGTGAACTAGCTGATGGTACCCTCAAAATGAATTTTTGACAACTTTGCCGGAACTCGAATTTTTCGAACCGAGCTCCGTTCTTCGGTTTTTCGATCCCAATGAAGAACCAAAGCTCTTGATACCACTTGTTGTGAAATAACGATCACTCTAGGAAGTGTTTGAGAAAAAACCGAATTCGTATTTATTACTACAAGAATAAATACCAAGTTTACAACAAGAAACTTATCAAAAAAAAAACTCAACACTCTCTCTATACAAACTCACATGTATAATTGTTAGTTCAGCTGCCACTTTCATGCATGGGAAAGCATATGACATGCTAACCACCATTTGAAGACTCCATGAAGAAGTTGCCAAGCAACTTTAGGTGATCTTTGAAAATTGAAGAAACAACCAAAATATTTTTGGTGGAAGATTGTTATCACCATGAATCAAGGAGCAATTGATGGCATAAATCAAGGGTGAACAGTAACCAATCCTTGCCTATAAATTCAGACTTCCAGGGAGCTTAAAATGAATCCCAGTGAGTGTGTGAGTTTGTATAGAGAGAGTGTTGAGTTTTTTTTATAAGTTTCTTGGTTGTAAACTTGGTATTTATTCTTGTAGTAATAAATACGAATTCGGTTTTTCTCAAACACTTCCTAGAGTGATCGTTATTTCACAACATTACACGGGGGCTTTCGCTTTACAGTCTATGTTTTGGTGATTTCACTTTTTCATGTTTTATTTTTTAGAGAGGTCAATTATGTATGGTGAAAAGACGTGATAGAGTTTGCATGTTTAATGTGGTTTAAGTTTTAGGTTCAATGGTCAAAGTAGTATGTTTGTACCCAAGGATACCATAGTAGTGGCTGATAAATTAATGTGTTTCATACAGAATGTGTCATATCCATCAACATCAGCACATAACAGCTAATCTTTTCCTTTTAAATTGTCTAAAATAACCTCATTTGTGACCTTCTAAATCCTTTTCATAACTTGTTTGTTCTGGTTTTGGCTATAAAAGAATCTGCTTATTTGATCAGTAATTACGTCTTCCCCGTGTTTAATGATGTTGAATATTTGTTTTTGTGTGGAGGAATCATGGAAAATAAATCCATGTTACAATTTCTTTTACATCACATCACGTGTGTATTTGGAAATATGTTGTTCCAAATGATCGGAAACATCATAACTTTCCAATGTTCGGGGAAATCTTGTGTTGTAACAGTTTTGATTGGCTCTCTAAAACATTTATAACTATCTCAGATTGGGTTAGATAATTGAGACTTTATAGTTTTATTTTTTTGAATTTTGTTTCTATTTCTATATATCATTTGATGTTATAATATGTCTATTATTATCTTGGTATGATAGGTACCGGGAACTTGCTCACCGGGTTGATGAGGCCCTTGGATTCATGGCTGCAGCCGGACTCACAGTTGACCATCCTATCATGACAACTACCGAGTTCTGGACGTCCCATGAGTGCTTGCTCTTGCCATATGAGCAATCTCTAACCCGTCTGGATTCAACTTCTGGTCTTTACTATGATTGCTCTGCCCATTTTCTGTGGGTCGGAGAACGTACCAGGCAGCTGGATGGTGCTCATGTTGAGTTTTTGAAAGGTGTAGCGAATCCCCTTGGCATTAAGGTAACTACATTTGGCTTTCGGTTAGTTTATTTTAATGTGAATGAATTATGTTAGTTACAGAAAAGGTGAATGAAACCCCATTACTTTGGCAAATGTGCATGAAACATACCTGAAATTGGTTTAGATGTTGGCCGAGCTCGTTTTGTGCATTGTCTTGCGTGATCTTGTTATTTATTTGTACTTGCGTAGTTTTGTTTTAAGACAATAAATAATTGTCTTTATGACTAATATGGGTTGCTCATGTGCTGCAGGTTAGTGATAAGATGGACCCTAATGAGCTAGTGAAGCTCATCGAGATTTTGAATCCTCAGAAAAAACCAGGGAGGATAACTATTATCACTAGAATGGGTGCTGAGAACATGAGAGTGAAGCTTCCTCATCTAATTAGGGCAGTCTGCCGGTCTGGCCAAATCGTCACATGGGTCAGTGACCCCATGCATGGTAATACCATAAAGGCTCCTTGCGGCCTCAAAACTCGTCCCTTCGATTCCATCAGGGTAAATACTCATTGCTTAATTAATGTGAATAGTATTAAATTGAATGTCATTGCTCTAATGTGCTCACAAGAAGTGGATTTATTTCAAATTCTCATTAAAAAAAACAATGTATCTTGAATATGTTTGAACAAAATTGAGCTGCTTCAACTACCCTCATTTTCTTACTGTTTCCGGCTGAGGCAACTTCAATTTTGGTGTAGATGGGCTCACCAACTAGTGCTTGCAGTTAAGGCTTCAGCCTAACCCATGGCCATGAGCAGGCTTTGACATTAGAGATTTCTTCTAAGTATGTCATAGGATCAAAATCTTATTCATCCATGTAGTGGTTCATCTAGCTCAATTATCCGCTAGTATTTTGTAACGTCAAGAAATCATGTGTATAAATTATTTTATTTATTTTAGTAAGAAAGATATTGAGGCTAGTAAAACTGGGTTATTGTAGTAGGTGAGAAAGGGACAAGTTGTTAGATTATTTTGGGCAAAACTCAGAAGTCCAATGCACTTTCCATGTCATTTACATATTTTACAATGTTGGTGGCGTGCAGGCTGAAGTGAGAGCATTCTTTGATGTGCATGAGCAAGAAGGAAGTCACCCAGGAGGAGTGCATTTAGAGATGACAGGCCAGAATGTAACAGAGTGCATCGGTGGGTCAAGAACGGTGACATTCGATGACTTGAGTTCACGCTACCACACCCACTGTGACCCTAGGCTTAATGCTTCACAATCACTTGAGCTTGCCTTCATCATTGCTGAGCGCCTTAGAAAGAGGAGGATTAGCTCACAGCAAATTCTTGCCCCCCCGGTCCTGTAAAATGGCTTGAACTATTCCGGGCATATATTGTTATTTTTCTTGAAGTTCAGCGGATGTACTAGTGTATTTTAAATTTTTTTTTTTTTTTTTTTTTAAAGTATAATTTATGTTTGTGTATTGTGTGTGTATATTGGAAGAGCCATGAAGGTTTGAGACTTGGTAACAAAGGAATAAAATGTGGAATTTATTATTACATTCAGAGAGTTGGTGATTTGTGTTGTGTTTGGTGATATGAAGATCACGCATTCGGTGTAGACAAGAGACCTGATTCATACAATTATAAGTAGAAATGGGTTAGGATTTATCAATCTTGTGAATTTAGGATAAAATCATTTTAAATCTCATATGATTAAAGATAAAAAAAATATATTTCAAAGATCGCCAATTTCAATCAGAATTTTGAATATTTTCATGTACTTCTCCTAAATATTCCGTATTTGACAGGTGACTCTCATAGAACTTTCCTTTCATTACCTTTTTCACTACTAAGATTGGCCCACCACTCCCTTTTTTCTTCTCTTGTTTTTGATTATTGAAAGTCATCTATTGTATAGTGGGTGTAGCTCATTTCACTCCACGTTTAATAGGTATGGATGACCAAATCCGGATCCGGAAGAGATTTTGTTATCATGAGTCTGGTTTCGGATCTGGGTAAATATTCTCGGGTCCGGACCTGGGTCTACTCGATTCGGATCCGGGTAGACCTGGTCCGGAACCGGTTACTCAGTTTGTTTTTTTTTTTTAAATTTTTTAAATTTTTTTTAATTATTTTATATTTATATTTGTATTTTGTCAATTTTATTAGTTTTATTTCAATTCTTTTAATTTTTTATTATATTCTATTATATATATATATATATGCATAATATTTTATATTTTTTTGAATTTGTGAGCTAAAATTTGGTTATAAAGATAAATCTCATTTGTGAGCATAATTATCCCTAATAATAAGTAACTTTCAAGTAAAGAAAACTTAGAGAGTAGATCAAGTAAGAGAGCAAGATCCTGTAAGCTTCAGGTAAGAGAGCTTAGGAGTGTAGTTAGAGAGATATTTTTGTGGAGTTTCTAATCTCTTGTAAAGTCTATTCAAGTAATAATTGAATAATTAAAATTTTCTCATAAATATTTTTCAGTGATATGAGAATCACAACAAGTGGTATCAATAACTTTAGTTATACTTTGGAGTCCTGAAGGTGAAGAATGAAACTCGGTTCGACAAAATTCAAGTTTCGGGAAAGTGCTCAAAAATCAGTTTTGAGCATACCAACAGCTTGTTCACGTCGAGACGAACACGATGGTATTTTCCGACAATCAAACGAAGACCGGAGTAGATAACACACATGTCACACGCCTTTCAGAAAACCGCGAGTGAGTTCCAGTCGAAGCACGCGCGACTAGAGGTTGAAGAAGCCGACGTATTTTCCACGTTATCCACACGTCATGTATTAATCAGCGCCACATCAGCACTCGGCCAGTGTAAGGATTTTGTATTGCAGATTGGGTCTCGAAATGAGACTATATCGAAGAATAAGCGTTTAAGTGTTGAAATATAGCTCAGAATAATTTAAAATAGAGATTTGATGCATTGGAAATCTCATGACATTAAGAACCTCTTAATTCTATATGAAGAAAGTTTGTTGGTTCGGCTATAAAGATAGCAAGAGTTGATTCTTGAACCATCAGACTCGTTTTTTTGAGACGAACAATTTCCGTGTTGAACACTTTTTGAAATTTGCAACTGAAGGGATTCCGAAAGAGAATTTCCGTGAAAACCTTATGGTAGGGACCTTACTGTAATTTTACGGGGTCAAAACGCAAATTTTAAATTTTTTCTATATATACCTTAAAGTTTTCATTATTTACAAAAATTTTAAAATATTTCCATCTCCTAAAAACGACCCATCGTCTCCAAAAATCGAACAACGATGGCCTGGTCACGCCAGCGGCCAACCGGCCACGGCCGGCCATCGCGATGACACATGAGCAACGTCCGGCCACCCTGCATCCAACGGTGGTCGGCGGTGACGCCAAAAACAGAGGAGAAAACACGCAGGCATGAGTTTTCTGATCCCGGCTCGTCGCTTTGTTTCACGGCCCGAGCCACCTGCCAAATCGGCTGACAAAGCCTGTTTCAAATATAGATGGGACCCACTGACTGTAATCTTCCTAGATGCTAATTTGAAAGAAAATCCGATATGGATGATGATCCCGAGCAAATATTTTGGGTATGAGCATATCAATCGGTTTTGTGCGAAATAGATTAAGACAAAGTTTTTTGGGCTTGTTTTATCCTGGGGATGACGGAGCTGACATACTACTAGCATAAATTCTAGCAGAGCCGCGAAACGTCTTAAAGAGAGCGACCTAATCTGTGACTCAACCCCGCTTCATTTTTGTTTTCGTGGTGAACGATAATATTGCTATTATTTTTCCACATTGTTCCAATACTTTTTATTACAAATTCTTAGGCAAAAATGTTCATATGTTACTAAAGTAGGGTCATAATTAGGGGTGATAATTTGGGTTAGGATTCGTTTATTCGTTCGATTCGATTCGCTTTAAAGCGAATACGAGTTTGAAAAAATGGATTCGTTTAATAAATAAGTCGATTCAATTCGATTCATTTATTAAACGAATCGAATACGAATTTGAGCTAATTGATTCGTTTAGGATTCGTTTTATTATTTTCTTTTACTAGTTATTGTTATTTTTCAATTAAGATTCGAAAATTATGGCTAATTGTCATATAAATAATAATATTGTTGATATTTGGTGAGGTATTTTTAGTAAGTATATTAATTACATATTTCATATTTATATATTTATGGAGAATTAATGTAAATAAATTATGGTAAATTATGTTATTAAATAATATCATGACTAAACGAATATTTATATTCGATTCGTTTAATGAACGAATCGAAAACGAGTCCTGATTTAAGATTCGTTTAATAAACGAATCAAATACGAATCCATCATATTTTTAATTCGATTCGTTTAGGATTCGATACAAATTTGATTCGTTGATTTATTTTGCCACCCCTAATCATAATTAAAATATAAGAAAAATATGAATTTCCATATATTATTATTAATCTTATAATATATTAAAGTTTTTTGTTTTTGTTTTTTAAACTCCGTCTAAATGTTAATAAAGTGTGGACATTTCTACAAGAAGAGAGATTTATCACGAAATCTAATCTAACTGCTCTTTTAGTCTAACAAGTGATTCGAATGAAAATAAAACTATACTTTATAATGTTGTAATAGCCTTCTTATGATCAGTATCTATCAATATTACTTCTTTTTTTCACAATAAAGCAATGGCAGTGCATGACATGCAGTGTGAGACTTTGAAGTATGACTGCATATTGATCAGAATGAAGGCATCATCTTGACACTGAAACCACATGCAGTCACTATAAATTTATACTATCTATGCTTCTCTGTCATGACTTCCACTACAAGAAAACTCGAGATTACTGACCGAATATCAATACCGACCGAATATCAATCGAAGGTATTTGGTCGATATATGATTCTTCAGTGATAAATTACTGATTGAAATAGTGTCAATCGGTAAGTTACCGATCGACTATATTTCGATTGGTAAAATTACCGACCGACCGAATGAATAAATAAATAATTAGATTTTACCTACCGACTTGTAATTCGGTCTATAAGCTATACCGACCATATTATAATTTGGTCGGTAAACCGACTACATTAAAAAAATTATGGGGCCTATCATGGGCCCCACAAGACTGACCATGGGTGGGCCATACACTTGGGCCTTAATACCATCCAAGAGTGGGCCCAAAATAAACCCACACATGTGTAGCATAGTTTCCATTAGAATATGAC
>SKCR01026190.1:0-81956 GCA_019454045.1 Zanthoxylum bungeanum | reverse complement strand
AATTCTTAATTATTTTATTGTAGTGTAAGGAAGTTTGATAACATTAATTTGAATCCTTTTTTTACTTTTTTTTTTTTGGAAGAATTGATTCTTAAATATTAATAAAAATGAAAACAGGTATATATTAATTAGCTTGTGTCTATAGTAGAAGATGATTTTTTGAAGCTGATGATGTAGTTTGTATTGTTTGCTTCAAGATTGCAATTTGTTGAACCCTAATTGTTGGATTAATTAGTGCCAATTTCTGTTGGGTTTTGTTGCAGGCCTACGTAAGATGCATCAACAAGAGCTTGAAAATCTTACACTAACAACACAACCTTTTAAAACTATTAAGTTTTTCATTTTGGGCGTTATTCAATATCTTAAGAGATCAATACTGTATCTTTTGGCGAAAGGAGGATGGCTTATGCTTTCATGTACTCTTGTGGCGGCACTTGGAATTTTACTTGTGACTATTGATGGCCCTCATGAAAAGGTTGTTGATATTAGGATTTTTATGTTTGTTATCGGTTTTTTTTACCATGGTCGTGGTACTATGCTGGTTATGATGATCATGTTCGCGGTACTATGCTGGTTATGATGATATATATCTTCTCAAACTGTCATAAGTTTCTATTCTCTCACTGTATATGAGGCAGATGATGAGTTTTGTACAAATTTTCATTAGAATTGTTAGCACCCTTTTATGTTCTTAACATTTGTGGATTATGGCCTGTTAATTGTTTAAATGACTTCTTTTTGCAGCATTTAGAGGAACTTTCTGAATATTTCCGATTTGGGTTGTGGTGGGTGGCCCTTGGTGTTGCCTCTTCAATTGGTCTCGGTAAGAATGGTCTGTGCAATTTATGTTCTCTAGAGGAGCATTCCTGATAGTTAGTTGGAGGAATTTTTGCTGAATGTCATAACTCATAACTTTTACGGAATAGGAATAGAGAACTCATCGTGAAATTCCTTGTTGACTAACTATTAATTATGTTCTCCAAAATTATAAAATGTACTGTATTAGAACAGAGATACTTTTAACTTTTTATATTTTGATCAGACCTTCATACTTCTGCTATTCGCTTGTTGTCAATTTCGGAAGAGGCGGACTTTCTTAACTTGACATGCTTCTTTTTTTTGTGCAACCGGTTTGTTTCCACATGAGTGTGTGTGTGTGTTTGAGGAGCAGTGAATCTTGTGTTCCTATAATTGTTTGATTATACATTCTTAGTTCTGCTATTCTTTTGTTATTCCACTATAGCACTGGAATTGTGATGTTCTTTTTAATAATTTCAGGTTCTGGTTTGCACACTTTTGTCCTTTATCTGGGTCCTCACATTGCACTGTTCTCCAGAAATTATAAAACTGTATTAGAAGAGAGATACTTTTAACTTGTTATATTTTGATTATACCTTCATACTTCTGCTATTCGCTTGTTGTCAAATTCGGAAGAGGCAGACTTTCTTAACTTGACATGCTTTTTTTTTCTGTCCCTTTTTGTGCAACCGGTTTTGTTTCTGCATGAGTGTGTGTTTGTTTGAGGAGCAGTGAGTTTTGTGTTCCTATAATTGTTTGATTATACATTCTTAGTTCTGCTATTCTTTTGTTATTCCACTATAGCACTGGAATTGTGATGTTCTTTTTAATAATTTCAGGTTCTGGTTTGCACACTTTTGTCCTTTATCTGGGTCCTCACATTGCACTGTTCTCCAGAAATTATAAAACTGTATTAGAAGAGAGATACTTTTAACTTGTTATATTTTGATTATACCTTCATACTTCTGCTATTCGCTTGTTGTCAAATTCGGAAGAGGCAGACTTTCTTAACTTGACATGCTTCTTCTTTCTGTCTATTTTTGTGCTGCTGGTTTTGTTTCCACACGAGTGTGTGAGTTTGTTTGAAGAGCAGTGAATGTTGTGTTCCTATAATTGTCTGATTATACATTCTTAGTTCTGCTTTTCTTTTGTTATTCCACTATAGCACTGGAATTGTGATGTTCGTTTTAATAATTTCAGGTTCTGGTTTGTGCACTTTTGTCCCCTTTATCTGGGTCCTCACATTGCACTGTTCTCCAGAAATTATAAAATGTACTGTATTAGAAGAGAGATACTTTCAACTTGTTATATTTTGATCATACCTTCATACTTCTGCTATTTCCTTGTTGTCAAATTCGGAAGAGGCAGACTTTCTTAACTTGACATGCTTCTTTTTTCTGTTTATTTTTGTGCAACCGGTTTTGTTTCTACATGAGTGTTTGTTTGAGGAGCAGTGAATCTTGTGTTCCTATAATTGTTTGATTATACATTCTTAGTTCTGCTATTCTTTTGTTATTCCACTATAGCACTGGAATTGTGATGTTCTTTTTAATAATTTCAGGTTCTGGTTTGCACACTTTTGTCCTTTATCTGGGTCCTCACATTGCACTGTTCACAATAAAGGCAATGCAATGTGGCCGACTTGATTTGAAAAGTGCTCCATATGATACAATACAACTGAAAAGAGGTCCATCATGGCTTGATAAGGACTGTGATGAATTTGGACCTCCATTATTCTCAACATCAGAAGGGTCGCGGGTTCCACTTAGCAGCATATTGCCACAGGTTCAGATTGAGACTATTCTGTGGGGTGTTGGTACTGCACTAGGGGAGCTTCCTCCTTATTTCATCTCAAGGGCAGGTATTTATCCGTATTATATTTTGTAGTTGTACTTCTTTATGCAACCAAGGTTGACATTTAAACCAATTAATTGAAAAAACTTGTTGGAAGAAATCCATAAAGGACTATCTTGGAAGAGGAGAAATATCTTAGTAGATAATTTCCAACCTCTTCAGCAGCAAGGTTAATATGATATTATGCTATTCTACCACATGGTACCTTGGCTTTCGACTCTGCTTTTTATCGCAGGTTTTGCCTATGAATACTCCACTCCCGTTAGTTCTAGGACTTTCTAAAATTGCTTCAGCTTTTTGGAGCCTCATTAAAACTAAGTTTGTGAATGATTATGATGAATGTTTTGTGAAGTTGAAGACTTGGAAGTTTGATAATTTCCTTTAGCTTGGTCTTAGAACGGACTTTGTTACGTGGTTACTTAAGAATAACTTAGGCATAAATATGGTACAGGTATAATAGGTATACATTCACAACCTATTATGTACTATATGCATGTCCGGAGAAAAAAGGAAGGAAGGAATGAATATGTTATCATTTTAGATGAATTTACCTCAGATAGTTAAGATTATCTTTGTTTCCAGGACTTAACAAACAGCTTCATCTTTCAATAAACAAGTAATTTTATAACAAATTAAATAGTAAATACTTCTCATAACGTGACATCTTAAAGTAGTCAATGATGAAGTGAACAAGTTGAACCATCCAACCCTATTCTTGTGTGCTAAGAACAGGTGCTCATTAGATCTGAGTCTAGGCTTCTCTACATCCCAGGTGTTGTCTAAGTCATTTAACATTAAAAATATCTAAGCTATCTAATAGAAGGCTATATAATTACCGTAAAAATCACTAATATATCTGATTAGAGATTATGTAATAATGTCTATTTATCTATTATTGTTTTGTTTTAATCTTACTAGGGTTCGAAACTTGGTATGCGGTTCAAGATGGTCCCCCGTGTGAGACGAGCCGGGCGGCCTCGACACGGTCGAGGCGAGAGCCTCAATTCGAACACAAAAAAACTAAAATGATGTTTTGAACTACATGTTGAACTTGAATATTTAAATTATTTACATGAATGAGAATACTGCAAGTTATAGATAGTGTCAATGTTCTACTCCGTGTTGTCAGTAAGAAACAGGGCATGGGGAAGTTGAGATGTTATATCTGAATGATGATGTCTTTGGGGTATGGTAATTCGCATTTTAATGTTTGTTTGAACAATCTGTAAGGTGTCAAGGAATCCGAAGAGAATTGTATCTGTATGTTGTGATTTTTTTACAATAGAACTTTATTGGAGCTTGCCTAGCACATTTTGCTCGACTATTTTAAAATTTTAGTACATCTGATCTGATATCTTATGTGGCTAATCTTGCAAGGCTTTTGGAAATGCTTGAGAAATGAGAATGTAGTAACTTGGATGTGCACACTTGCTTGTCTGCATTATATATGCAACCATGGTTTATTTCTCAACTTCAATGAATTTGGATATTAGTGAATAAGAATGTTTGCTATTTGCATACTTGTTTCTACTTTCTATGGCATGAGTGGTTGTTGTTGTTACTTATGCTTTTAAAGTTTAGGTTGTTGTAAGAATATAAAATTTTTATTTTCCCAATTTATGCAGCAAGTATATCAGGTAGCAGATTAGATGCCATGGATGAATTTGATGTTTCACCAACAGAAAACAACGGAGTCATAGCTACCCAGCTAAAAAGAATCAAACGCTGGTTCATCACACACTCTCAACACTTGAACTTCTTGACTATTTTAGTGCTTGCTTCGGTTAGTCTGGATTTCCACCTATGAAATTTTGTCACTAATTTACTTGAAGATTGTTCAGATGGTTTCTTCCGTTAATGATATTTATCCTATGTGACGTACTCTATGATTTTTTCTAATTCATGTATTATTTTATATTTTATCTATATGTTGTTAATGAAGTGCGATATACCATGCCCAGTAAATTCACTTTAAAGTTAACTTGAAATATGAATATCGAAACTTGTGGTATAAGTTTCAATAATATGCAATTTGTTGCTTAAATAAATGTATTTTCATTTTTAATAGGTGCCAAATCCACTCTTTGACCTTGCTGGCATTATGTGTGGACAATTTGGGATTCCATTTTGGAAGTTTTTTCTTGGTACATTGATTGGAAAGGCAATTATTAAAACTCACATACAGGTTTGCGATGCCTCTTTCTCACTCACATACTTTATGTTTTGTACCAGTTGAGAGTCAAAATTAAGATTTGGTTTGTTTGCTCGTGGATTCTTGTTTGTGGTTCTGCATATGTTGTATTTGCTATTTG
Source organism: Zanthoxylum bungeanum (assembly GCA_019454045.1). NCBI lineage: Eukaryota > Viridiplantae > Streptophyta > Magnoliopsida > Sapindales > Rutaceae > Zanthoxylum > Zanthoxylum bungeanum. The sequence goes on along the minus strand of SKCR01026190.1, from coordinate 76,992 downwards.
GTTTCTTATTGCAAATTTTCATATAGGTTTTTTAAGAAACTAAATCATGACTTTTAATCATCTAGCCCTAATTTTTGGTCCTGTTTTTAATACCTTTTCCGCAGACGGTTTTTATCATCTCTGTTTGTAACAATCAGCTGCTTGACTGGATAGAGAATGAATTGATTTGGGTACTCAGCCTTGTACCCGGTTTTGCTCCTGTGTTGCCCAACCTTGTAGCTAAGCTTCATACTATGAGAGCAAAGTATCTGAAACCCCAGCCTCCCTCGAATATGAAGGTACTCTCTTGAGCTGCAGAAGGCGTCATCTAGTTTGTGCGTGGTTTGGACTGTGGAATGTTCCTATTTTAGTAACAGTTCTCTATTCAATGCTCTTATTGATAATTTGAACTAATTATACACTTATTCTGTTTCACGGATTTGTTTCGTCTAAATCATTCTCAGGTGAAGAAGTGGGATTTCTCACTTGCTTCAATCTGGAATACTATTGTGTGGCTTATGCTCATGAACTTCTTTATAAAGATTGTGACCGCAACTGCTCAACGATATCTGAAGAAACAGCAGAAAAGGGAGCTTGCAGCACTGTCTAGCAATTCATCTCCTTCAAGACGATCACGTTAGGAGTTTCACCAAGTGCCTTGGTATACATTCAACATTATGTTGTCTTTTCCTTTTTCTGTCGTTATAAAGTAGGTAAATGAGGTTCAAAGTGACTTCTAGTCCATTTGGGAGTGCTTTAAATCATATTAAAAATACTTTCTAAGGTTAAAATTATTTGAAATCTCTTGATAATATGTTCAAAAACGCTAATTATGCAGCACTCCCAAACTGACTTCATATTATTAGCCACCACTTATTTCCTCTGAAAATCGCTTTGCTTCAGCAAGTCCTTGTTCGAAAGCTTGTATAGAAGTAGGAACACAATGGTAACAAAAGGTCACAGGTTTATTTATCTTTTGTTATGTTGGAGTAAGCATGATTTAGGCTATATTTTTTCCATTGTCAAGTACTGTTGGAAACTCGAAAATTGAAACCTTATTATTCTTTTGCAATGGAAGAGACATTATTGGACTGCGTCCATGCAGACACCCACACTAGAGAAGCTCTCTTTCTCCCTCTCTATGTGTGTGTACTTTTTTAGCATAATTATGATTAATTAACGTTTCAAGTGTTATATTTCTCGATTTTTTTTCAACCTTAGCTCTGTAATCGTCTCTTGACTACCGAAAATGAATCAGATCAGATAGTTTTATTTCTCTATCTTTCTTTTATGACACTAAGGTTTCACTGGTTCTATTTCTCCATCTTTCTAGAAGTTTCGCTGGTTCTATTTCTCAATCTTTCTAAACTTGAATTCAATCCTTTCATGAGGGATTGAAGATTTTTTTTTAAGACCAAGCAAAACTCGTTGTGGAAAATTGATGGGGTACAATTTTTGAGCACCTTCAAGGAAAGTTGCTTCTAAATATGCTTTGGGCAGAGGTTGCCCTCTTTGAATTTGTTGGTGGATGCAAAATGGGCATCTTAGTGTAATTTTATTAGATTTCTTCTTTAATGAAAGCACCACTTTTTAATTATGTGAATTTGGCAAAACCAGTCAAAAATTTTTTTGTTATTTGCTAAAATGTGCCACAACGTTTGGAATTTGCTGAAATGATCATTTTTTCCAAAATCTACACCGATTTTTTTTTAATGTAAAACTTCGAAGATCCGAAATTTTAATACTATATAAGTAGAGATCTCCGAAGTGTTCACATATATGACAAAAATATTCGAATTATCCATCAAAACTTAGGATATCCAAACTTTTCTCCGGGAATCTGAAATTTTCTCAGGGCTTTTACCGAAATCTAAATTAGTCTCCAAAGTTATGGCTGATGATGTTCCTTATTACTTACCAGACAATGAGTATTTCAATAGATACCAGAATGTCTAGATTGCACGGCCTATTGTGGGGGGCATATACAGTAGAAAATAGAAGATATTACAGGATATGGACAGATCGATATAATGGGCAAGATGTGATATGACAGCCTGTATACTTTAGACGCCCCCAGTGTATGCTCGATTATGTCGGATGTTCATCAGTAACACCGATATGGAAATGATTCAGAATCACTCTTTTCAATTTTCTACTTGGTTGTTCGAGATGAGGTTGGATATTACCTCTGACTTGATATGTGAGGTATCGGGGTGTCCGGTTATGGAGGGTATGTGGTTTGGGCCCCATGATGGCTGGCGGTACAAAGCATGGCTTGACCATAGAGCTGTCATGGGTAGGGTACTGAGACTGAGGCTTACAGAGAGCGAGTGTGTCGTTTTATGATCGCTGATTGCACGCTCTAAGGCGGAGGCACATCAAACTAGACATTCGACCTATAGAGAATATCATTCAGTTAATCATCGTGCCGCGCATCAGTCACAAGGATGAGGTCAACATTCAGCCTATAAAGTATATCATTCAATTGCTCAACGACTGAGATAGAGGAAGGACAAACGAGGATGAAGGATTGACAGAAGAGGATGGAGGATCGGTAGAAAAACATGGAGGATCATCAGAAGAGTATGGAGGATCGACAGAAAGGAATGAATGATCATCAGAGAGGAATGGAACGATCTTTACATGAGGCATTAGAGCTTCTGATGAGGATGTCGGCTGAGAGAGATACTAGGTCTGATGATGTATTGGCCGACATTGATTTTGATGTGCAATTTTTTCATTTTGATGTATAGTGAACTGTTTTGCTGTATAATTATCTGGTGTGTGCGTATAAAATTAGAGAATTTTGCAAAATTACACCAAAAAAAAAAATTATCATTTGCCAAAATGGGATACAACGTTTGGATTTTGCCAAAATGACCATTTTATCCAAATTCTTAAAAAAATATTAAAAAATTTTATTTTCTAGAAAAAATAGTTTACAAAATAAATTATAAATAAATAAAATTTAATTTCTTAAAAAAATAAATATATTTTATGAAAAAAACAACAATCCAAGTATTTTGGAGATCCGGATATAATTTCGGAGACCCGAAATTATTACTTCGAATCTCCGAATTACTTCAAATATCTGAAATCATAATTTTGGATATCCGAAATTTTAAATAAAAAAATATTCGGTATAGATTTCAGAATATTTGGATTCTTCGAAATTTACTTTGAAGAAAATTATTGTTTTGATAAAACTCAAACGTTCAACTCATTTAGATAAATGACAAAAAAAAAAAAATTGGTTAATTTTGTCAAATTCCCTTTAATTATTTGGTCAAGAGTTTTAGAGATGTCGATTGGGTAATAGTTTTGAATTTTGAAATTTGAAATTATTTTTTTGGTGAAATCAAAATAATAATAGTATATCATATCCGGTTCTGTAGAAATATGAGAAACTGTCAAATGAGCTTCGTCTATTGGAGTTCGTGTACCCACGTGGCTTTTATCGTGCTTTGATTCTAATCTTAGCCTTAAATCTTTAATTCCAACTAGTTTAATTGTGTCCCTTAATATTTAATTATATTAATTATTGGGACGTACGTTTTTAAACAAGATAGTTTAATCAGTAACAAATCGTTTCATAATCAATTTAAATGATTTATAATTAATCAAAAATAATCGAGAATTAATAAAAAAATTAATAAAAAAATTAATCAATGAGACATTTCAAATTTCCAATATAAACACATAAAAGTAATATATATGCACAAAAGTACAAGCATAGCGTCATTACAATATTGTCAATTCTATGCATAAGTGAAGACCCTAGGACTATTAATCTACTAAACTGCTAGTAATTCCCAATTTCAAAATTAATGCAATCATCATCTTCGTCTAAAATTCTAAATACACTAGGAGCTTATGCAACATTATCTGCTTCTCTTATCGCTTGAACTTGAACTTGCTCCCAAATAAGACTATCGCCTTCTCTAATAAATTCTTGAAACTGTATTTTCATTGGAATGATCCACTCATCATTCTCATGGACTTTCTTAAAAATAATAGGATCGTTCATATCATTGGTCAATATTTTTTTAAATCGCCTCACTAGTCTTCGATTATATTGAATGTAAACAAAATCATTTAATTTTAATTGGAGAAGACAAATCATTTTCTTTGAGTGCAACTAAAATTACCAAATAAAAAAAAAATTCACTATTTAATAAATAACTAAATTGGTACAATTATACAACAATACTAGTTACACATTCAAAGACAAGTCTACAAGCAAAATCATATATATAGACACACAAAAACACGTCTACATATATTAAATAGATTTTGCTTCTTCTGACCACCAAAACAGATAATGATTTCAAATCTTAAAAAAATGTTTGGCTCCACATTTGCATATAAAATTATCTACGTTCTTTTAGTTATATTTATATGATGAATTGATGGTACCCAGTTGCTAAGTGAATAATAATACAAGAGTATTGGGTGACTACATTGTCACAAGGCACTAATAATAAATTATCTCATGAGCAGATCCAAGGTCCATGTCTATTCATATATATTATTTTTAGGTCAAATTGTTAACCAAAAAATAAAAATAAAAATTTCCCATTAACTTTCACCAAATTTGAGCTTTAGAAAGATAAATAATACAATCATAATTTTAATTTAGAGATGGCTTAGTGTTAATTAATAATCCTGATAATATGTAATATGAGAATTTCCTCACTCAAAAATTCTCCCACTATAGGTATGGATTTACATTTCACATATGTCAATTACATAATTAATAAATTTATTTTTATTTTATTATCTTAATAAAATTTGTCTATAGTAAGTGACATTTCAAAATTTAGGGCGGTGCAATTACAGAGATATTCTAAATTTCAAACAAATGTAAGATGATAAACAAGTTATTAAATAAAGTTCCTTAGATTAGATTCTAATATTTAAATAGGTGGAATATATAAAATTTGTTAATGATATGGCTATGCTAATAATGATCTCTAGATCAAACCCAATATAGTATTTGGTTTCTTTAGAATCTTTGCAATAGAATAGTGGAAATTTTAAATTAATGTATCAAATGCCTAGGAGTACGTAGAGGCATTAGATTATTATATCAAAATTAATTTATTCATACCCCATATAATATTTGGATTATTTATTCCTCTTTGCTTATCTAATTGAGTAATGTTATTAAATCAATAAATTTAATTTATTTTCTAGATACAAGATCTTGTATGGACCACATTCATTGGAAGTTTAGTAAATTTCTCTTTTCCTTTTGGTTTTATATTCTTCTTCTTTTCTTCTCATGGTGTCATTAGAATATTCTTTACACTTTGAAATGGACCATCAATGACATATTTTATGGATTATCTTCATGTTAATGGATTATGGATGGTCATTTTGGAGTTAGGACTTGAATGATAAGTCCAAGAAGTTATTGATCATTTGTACAAAACGCATCAAGTGAAGAGAGCTCATTGATATAGTCCATTCTAATGTGGACTAAGTAACCATTCTGATGTGGACTAAGTAACGAAGAGTAACAAAATTAGTTACTCTTTTGTTATAGCAGTCTCTTTGTTTCCTGTGCTTATAAAAAGCTGATTTCAGGGGCTGAATGGTATGTGATTTTTGAGCTCATTTCTTAAGCTTTCATGGTGATTTCTTTTTCTAATGAGAGTTTGATTTCTTTTCTTGTAATATGTAAATATTAATTGAGTAGGTTAATATAAATCATTGACTGAGTTTTTCCTTTCAATCTTCATCTTGTTATTGCTTTATTTCATCTTTTGTTTGCTGTTGGTTCCCTGAATAGTGTTGTAAGCCGATCTTGCGTGAATAAGCAATCAAGATCCAGAATCTTGGTGTTGATTCACGGACTGTATCACAATAGATTAGTACCAGAGCCTTGTCAGTGATTCTTGGCTAATGGCGATGGAAAAGATTGACTTGGAGAAGTTCACCAATGATGGTGATTTCACTCTCTGGAAATTAAAGATGAGAACTCTTCTGGTTCATCAGGGTTTGGAGTACGCTCTTAATGGAGATCATTCTAAGGCCCCCTAAAGTTCCCTAACAGATGCCCAAAAATCAGAGATACTCAAGAAGACACATATTCCCCTGATATTAAGTCTTAGTGATGAAGTATTAAGGGAGGTCTACGGTGAGAAGACTGTTGAGGGAATTTGGAGGAAGTTGGAGGTCATTTATATGACAAAGTCATTGGCAAACAAGCTTTACTTGAAGAAAAAGTTGTATACGTTTACCATGACTGAATGTACCTCAATTAAAGACCATATTGACAATTTCAACAAGATTATTCTTGATCTTGAAAATATTGAAGTAAAGATTGAAGATGAGGACAAAACACTGTTGTTGCTGAGTCCTTTGCATGATAAAGTTATTGGCAAACAGGTTTTACTTGAAGAAAAAGTTGTATATGTTTACCATGACTAAAGGTACCTCAATTAAAGACCATATTGACAGTTTCAACAAGATTATTCTTGATCTTGAAAATATTGAAGTAAAGATTGAAGATGAGGACAAAGTATTATTGCTGCTGAGTTCTTTACCTGACTCATATGAGAACTTTTTTGACACTATGCTTTATGGAAGAGACTCACTGACTATGGAAGATGTGAAGTCTAAATTGAATTCCAAATAGTTAAAGAGAAGAGCTGATGGTTAAGACCTGAGCAATGATGAGGGGCTGATTGCTAAAGCAAAACCTAAAAAAGGGAAAGATCAGAAGAAGCCAAATAAACAACTAGAAGAAACCAGTGAAGAATCAAGAAAGTGCCAAAGAAAATATCAAGAAGAGAAAATGTTTCTACTGCAAGAAGCAGAGCCACTACATAAGAGAATATGCAGAAAATAAAAGGAAAGAAGAACAAGAAGGTTCAAGAGATGCAGCTCTAGCATCTGATGAGTCCAAAAATGATGGCTACCAGAGTGCAGACTTGTTGATTGCTTCAAATGGAAGCACAAAAGGTCAGTGATGAAGGGAACGACTTTCCCAAAAACACAACGGAAGCGGTAATAGACACCCAAACCGACCTTGAAATTTTTTTCACCTTTCTCTTTTATTAAAATCGAACAGCTACTAAATTTAACTCCTTGCAGTGAACAAGCTTTGGTGTTGTAGATGTCTTTCCTTTATTATCCGACACTAGGATCAACCACCCGATCTTCCGAAATATATCTCGAAACTAACAAGCCGAAGTGTGGACTTCACTCACAAGGATTAAGCTCTAAACTATTTAGAGATTAAGGATGTCACAACTTGTTTTGGCTAAAGAAAACTTTCTCTCAACATTTGAGTAAGGTTTCTTTTCTCTCAACACTTGAGAAAATTTTGTTTTCTCTCAACCTTTGATGAAACAAAATTCTGGATTTTAGAACTCTCTCTACTCTCTCTTTTTTCTCTTTCTTACAACACTTGTGTGAATGATGAAAGAAGCTTACTCCACAATTAAGTGGAGATAATAGAGATTATATTCTATCAAAACCAACTACTCTTGTCTCCAAGCTACCAATAGTTTCCTAGTAATGGCAAACACACTCAATAATTGAGTGGAAATGGTAGAGAAAATATTCCACCAAAGTCAACTAATCTTGTCATTGATCTTCATGTGTTTTTCTAGTAATGGCAAACATACTTAAGTGGATGTCTTACAAAAGCACAAGAAACAATAGCAAATGACAAAGCAAAGGCAATAGGTCATACCTAACCTTGGACTTAAACATTTGGAGAGCATAGGAGGCCATGTGTTCTTGTCTTCATGATGACTCATTTATCATTATCATAATAATGATGTAATGATTTCATTAATGATGTAATAATTATCTAATAATTATTAGTAACTTGATTATCTTATAATTATGATTTGATTATCTCATAATCAAAGAATTCTAGAAAACATTAAGTTAAATTAATTTAACTTAGTTTTCATTTGTGACAAATTATATTATTAATCGCATTAATAATATATAAATATTATGTGATTATATAATTAGACAATCTAATTATATTAGGTTTGTTACAGTTAATCGAGCTAGTACGGGGACTAAATGGACCTACAGTTCCGAGTTCCAATAATCTCGAAATATTAATTAATCTCATTAACTAAATATTCCGAATTATTAACTTCGCGTTATTCCATTAAAAACTCAAAGTTGCACTCTTCGTTGTCGTTGGTGGAAATAACAATAATCCGAACATATTCGGTCGTCCATCGATATAGTGATTACATATGGATTAGCCTTTCATGAATATCTCATAATTAGAGCTGGGTCATAAGTCCGTTAAACCTCTCTAATTATTTAACCTTAAGTACCAATGATTCTCTAATGAATAATTTATTCATAACTGTTATGAATATAATTCTTTCTATTCTCAATAGAAAAATGAGCGCTCTTTGTTCAAGTACCGAATCAGCTCTTAAGCAAGATACTCTTCTGCTTCTCGTAAGAAGAAGTGAATTCCATGTCTATGTAAAGCGTTCCCAGCTACACACCAAACCATATCCCCCAAATACGTTGTTATTGGCCAGGAATGCTTCTTCCAACCTCACCATAGTAAATCAAAGAATATAGCCCAACATGCAGGAGTTCGTAGTACACTCAGGATTAAGATCAATCAATATATGACAATCTAGTAGATAAAATGAATTTCTATGATTAACAGATATTAAAAAGATATTCATATTTATCTGGGTCCAGTCCTATATGATCACATCATACAAGGTGCCTCCATTCCCATGTCACTACATGAATGATCTCGGATCAAAGTCGTTATATCAATATATACAATGGACCGAAGCTATAGATAAACCACAAATAAAGTTCCGACTTCGTTTGCTTTCTTTGGACTATTTTAGATTACTATCTTCAGACTCAAATCCTCTTGTGTATACTACTTATACACTAAGTCTGAAGGTACTTGTGTAATCAAGGATTATCAAGACAATTTACAATATGCGATTCAAATAAAAAAAATTTGATAAATGAATAAAACATGTTTTATTTCAATAACTAAATTATGTTTACAACACATAAAGCTCTAAGACATAGATCCCAACAATCTTCTACTTGAACTAGAGTAAATGGTACATGTCATTTAAACCTAAACTCTTTAGGTGACTGATCAGTAGTAAACACACATGTTACGCAAGCGCACGTATCGCTCAAGTAGTATAAAATATATCGATCCCACGAGGACTTAATACCTAGGGTATCAAATTATGAAGCTAAATGTTTACAAGTATCTAATTGATTGATTGTTGGTTGGATGGTGATATTTATTTAAAACAAGTAATTAAAACAGTGCGAAAGTAAATTTAAGGAAAATCAATATTATAAAGCTATCTAGAGTTGTGAATCCTTCCAATATCTTTTAAAAATGAAATGATTATATCATGTTTGTGCAATATATCAGTTTATTAACCTGGAACACGAAAATATGCAAAAGCCTTTGTCGATGGTTAGATGCAAATACCCAAAGTAACCCAATTAATCATATGTCTATGTTAACCAAGTTACCTGAATTCATTAAGATTAAGTTCCAATTATGGCTACCCCCGCCCGACAGGTATATGTCTATCCTGGAAGGAAATCTACCTAAGGGATATCTACCCTAAGGTGAGATCGTGAGCTATTGAGTCTATGGCTGAAACCTAAAATCCCTTCGTCAAGTTCATTTTAAGTTTACCAAATCAATCTATTTAGTGGCCAATTAATAAGAAGCATTAAGTTTAAGACTCAATAAATAAACCAATTTATTACCCAAGACACGAAATAATCAACTTATAAATCAGTGATATTGGAGTTCATTACAACCCTAGATACGATATTTAGTTACAACACATATCTAGGATTATTAAAAACTTAAATAAAGAAAATGACATAAAATAAGACTTGAATATTAAAAGGTAAAATAAACAATGAAATAAAATGCCGAGGTTAGAGGATCCATTTTTATTACTTCTAATTTAGAAATCTCCCTTATTATAATATATAAATTTGCATGACATTACCAACCGATCATATAGGCGGTATCCTGATTAAGTCAGATTTTTGATTAATTCCAACCGACCATAAAGGCATTATCCAATTAAGTCAGGTTAAAATCAATTTAATTAAGTCCAACCGACCATAAAAGCGGTATCCCATTAAGTCAAGTTTTAAGATAATTTATATATTATAACTAAGGGAGATTGATCTAAATTATAATAATAAAAGCTTTACCTTTCACCCCAGCAGAGGGAAGTTACCTACTCATACTTTAAAGTAAAATAAAGAAAGATCTATTGCTTAAAATAAAATTAAAAACAAGAAACCTGTAAATAAACAAACAAGATACAATCTTCTTAGTATTCTTAAGGAAATCCCTAGAAGAAAGTATGAAAATTTCAAATGAATTCGGCCTCAATTTATAGGCAAATTTTAGGTCTACGCGTCGCGATGCGTGAAGCTTGCGCGTTGCGACGCGCCGTTGATTCTTGACACGTGTACACGACTTTGACAAGATGATGACACGTGACTGTCAGTAGAATTATTGGCTCGGCATCGCGATGCGTGAAGGCTTGCTCGTCGCGATGCTGACGTCATGTTGACGCAAAGAATGACGCGTGTTGGCAGAGTGAATTATTATGCTGACGTCCTGATGATGTAATGATGATGCGGTGCTGACGTGGCGATAACGAGTGTCGACAATATAATGTTTGTGGCCCGTTGCGATGTAGAGGATGTGCGGGTCGCGACGCATGAAATTATGATTTTGTCCTTTGTCTGTTTTTCGCTGTTTTGGCCTTGATTTGATTCCAGTGAGTCCTGAAATCTTATTTATCTACAAAATATACAAAACACATCAAATATTCATAAAACTCGAGAAACTATACAAAATATTAAGTAAAAGGGGCGGTAAATATTGATATATTTTCCGATTATCACACCCCCAAACCTAACATTTTGCTAGTCCTCGAGCAAAACAACAAAATAAAATACAATAAATAACTTTAAAATAAAATTAAACTAGGCCACTTTCGTAGGGATAACGGTTGCATTTAGCGTATGCAACAAGCCTTTAAACCCCTAGGTGTCCCTAGTGGACGAGTTGTAGTCTCGTGAGGGATTATAGCGACGATACCCACAAACGTCAATCAAATGTAAAATCAAACACACAAAACAAGTTAGTGACTAAACAAGATAAATTCTTATCCAAGTTATAATTATTTTCTTTCTTTCTAAATTACCAAATAAGTAAATTCTCCGATTATTTTTACTATTCTCCATATACACAACCAACAAGGTATTAATCAGCTCATTGTGCCCACAATATTCATAAGTGTAGTTGAAAAGAGAGTAATTTTTTTGTCCTTAAGTTATATCAGAATTCACACCTTTTTGGCAATGGAACTTTTTCTGATTTTTTTTACAACATCTTCAATCTATGTAGCGAGCTTTGGGCCAGTGACTCCCAAACCAATTGGCTTTAGGGCACTAGGTGTTAAGATACCCATATGGACTTAATTACTCGGATCTCAGATTTTTAAAGGTTCTTCCGTTTGACGCGAACAATCTCTGCTTACTGAGGCAAGACGTCTGGTTATTAAGTAGCAACTTCTTTATTATTAACTCAGGTTGTTCCTGTTATGGTTGGTGCTCGGAGTGCCAATCCGAATCATATTTATGTCCGATTCATAAATACGAACAATTCCATTTTCCATAATATTACTAATTTAATGGTAACACCCTTGTCTTTTATACACTTATTCGATCTAATTACGATTAGATACCTGATTATAATTAGATCGAAACTAAATATGGTTTAGTGATACGTGTATATTAGACAAAAACCATAGGATTTACAATATAGTGCGCAGTTACAACGTAGTTTGTAATTGACATTGGGAAGCGCACTATAAGATGTATATCCTTAAATAAAGTTCCTGGTCAAGATTTACTAACATGGGTCGGTTAGTAAAATCCGCTGAGACCAGTACATGTCGTATATCGTGACCTGGTCTGATGGTTTATCCCAATAACCATGAGTCTCGGGAGACTCGTATAGACATGTAGGTATTTATTTGATAAGATATTGAACGACTCATTGAAGATTTCCTAATAGATTGTACACCAACGTCAATAGGAATCTTCTCGAGTTGAGCGAGCATAGTGGTCCTTTGACTTGAGATACCACAATGGGATATATGATTTATCCTCCACACTTTGATGGCAGTCACGCCAATGATCTATTCATGATCAGACCTCCGCATGTTCGTTGGGTGTGGACTGATGCTCATAATATCCAGTGCGTATCAAGATAGGATCCGTCAGTCCCGTGTACAGGGCATAGACATCCTCACGTGTTTACGATCTAGTAAATCCATGGCATGGTATAACTTCAGAAATAAGTTCCGAATGTTATTTGAGATCGTAAATTGAAAGTCGACTGTATTATACCGAGCATATTTGACATTTTTATCTATATCCCAAGTATAATACAGATAGCCTGTGACGGAGGGATTATACGTATGCAATGACCTCAGCTTGTATATTTTAGCGAGTTTATCTGTAGTCGTCATAATTCATGAGTGGGTGAATTATGGACACGAAATTGGATTTCGTGACGGATAAACCTAAACTTAGAGAGTCTCACAATATGAAGTGTACTCCTTGAGCACTTGGACAACACGATATGAATAATACGAATTATTCATAATACTTCATCGGATTAAGTGAGTTAATTCAGATCATTTAATCGGTTAAACGATAACACATGCATTAGGGGATTTTGGCCAATCGTAATTATTGTGTATGTGTATTTGTATTTGATATATAATATGATTAGATACACATTAATTATTCGTCAAATGAGATTTTGACACATGCCATAAATATATGTATTTGTTATTTATTGTAAATAAAAATACATATATAATAATAATTATATTAATTAATTATTTGAATATTTAATTGTTAAATATTTAAATGATTAATTAATAAACTTTTTCATAATTGTTATGAAATTTGTCCAATTATTATTGGTTTATATGGCATGAATTTATTAAGCTAAATTTTTCCAAATTTGATTTGCCAAGATTAAAGCTTAATAATGATTTAATTGATTTAAATCACCAAAATACCAAAAATACCCTTGGAGTCGGTCACTTCCCATTTAAATTAAAAAATTTGTTTTCTATTTCTTCAACCATTGGCATAGCCAAGACCTTGCCAAAAATAACTCCAAAATTGTCTTTGATGATTCATGGAGAGAAAGAAGAAAAAATCAAGAAAAGACTAAGGAATTGGAGGATTAAAGGTAATTCTACAAACCCTTAAGCTTGGTAATTGAATTAATTGTTTCTTGGTAATCTAGTGAGATCTAGGGTTTCTTATTTTCATAATTTTTGGGGCTTTTGGTTGTGGTGGATGAAATTGGAAGTGATATGCATGTGTAAAGATTTGTTGGATGAAATTAGTGTAATTAGTATCGAATTTGTTCATTTGATGATATATTGCCATTCTAGAGTGTTATGACCACTCTTTTAATGCCTATAATTTTTCTTGGGTGATTCATATATGGTGACTTGATTTGGTGTTTTGATTAATTAATTTAGTCTTAAAAAATTGGATTTAAAGTATGAAAAATGATAATTTTCGGTTCTGGATCAGATCTGTGCAAACTGGAAATTCGGTGATGAAATTGATGTCATATGAATGTAATGGATGTGTTTTGGTAGTTGGAACAATTTCCGGAAAGTGTTTCAGAGTTGAAATAAGCGAAAACGGCCAAAAACGGCGTTACCGGGTGACTTTTGAGCCAACCGGGTGACGGCTGTCCAAACAGTGAGTTCGTTACTTTTTGGGCAGCCCATGAACTGCCCTAACACTATTGGGGATGACCTGGGCAGTCCCCATAAGTGTTGGGTCATAGGTTCGGTCAAAAACGTGTTTTAGGCCATTTTGCGGAAAAATGTTTTTCGTAAAAGTTTTGCGATGTTTCATATATATTTATGTCGTTATTTGATATCGAATAAATAGGTTTAGGTGAAATATGAATAAATTATTCATATTAGATATTGAATAATTTATTCGGTAATTTGAAAATTTTTTAAAATTACGATCTGCCCGAACCGCGCTTCCGCTGCGCCCTTCGCCCAAAACCCCAATAGTTCCGTTTGATGCGAACAATCACTGCTTACTGAGGCAAAATGTCTGGTTACTAAGTAAAATCATGGTTAATTATTTATATACACATTTTTTTTCTTTTTTTTTTATTTCCATCAATTTTAGATGATTCCTCCAATAAACTAGAGCACTGAATATTACAAACTTTTCACTTACAACTCATGTCCGTATGTTACCATGCATGTCGATAATACCTGTCAACTGAGCATATGAAGATCCAATTTAGTCAGTATTATGGAGAATTCATAAATTTAAATAATTCAAAAGGAAATAAACAAAAATTGACTTGTTACGAAGTAGGTTGAGATACGTCTCAAGAGTGGAAATTCCTTACACAGCTATCTCAAAACCCAATTTTCACATGGTTAGTCAAGTTAAAAACACAAAAACAAATTATTATTATTATTTAATTTTTTAAAAAAATTTTGAAAATTTTTGACTAAAAACCAAGCAAAAACAACACAACGAAAAATAATAATAAGATACTAGTCAATTATTCCCCTCCCCCAAACCTAATTGAGATATTGTCCCTAATGTCTAAAAATAAGAAGAAGAGTTTAGAAAACAGTATCTGGTTAACTGGAATTCTACGTCTAAAAAGAAAATTAAAGGTTAAGATCCAGATTTATCCGACGCTTCTTACCACAATCATTATCGGACCAGTTTATCTTGGAAATGATAGGGTCAATTTGTGGTTCAAAAGCTAAATGTTGGTCAATTAAATCATGGGATGTTCTGGGAGTGAAGAGGATAAGAACCCATTTCTTCGGGAATCATCAAGAAACACACAAAGAAAGTCATAAAATCCATCAACGTTAAACAATCCAATTGGTTTCTGGTGTATGTTCAAGTTCGCCCAAGATAACACTGTAAAAATTTCCTCCATTATGCCCAAGCCACCTGCAAAGCAATAAAAGCATCGACACGGTTAATCATTTCAATAAGTCATTCAGAAATACCTGACACGATGCATTCATCTCTGTTTGATGGTCCTATAAGATTTGCCTCTGCCAAAGGTTTTGGGATGATTCCCAAAACTTGACTTCCTCCTTCCAGTACAGCCCATGAAACGTACACCAATAGTCCAAGATTACCACCATCATATACTAAGTGCATTTTCCTTTCAGCTATGACTCGACCCAATCTCTGTGCTGCCTCAGCGAATTCTGGTTTAGAACCAACACTAGTACCGTAAAATACATAGATGTTAACAACTCGTCTTCTTGAAGTTGCTTCCATTTTTTTTCATATTTTTTTTCTCAAATTTGGATGTCTACAAGAGTGCAATGATGAGCTGAATTTATAGATCCTGAAAAAAGGTGAGTAATAATAGCACTAGTATCTGCCAAATGCCAATTATTAGCTAAATTGTGAAAGTCAAAAAGTATGGATCCTGTCGGCGAAAATAAAAGAAAATAACAAAACAAATCAGAATTATTAGTTAGAGACAAAGAGATAATAATATGTACAGATAGTAACGGCTTGAATGATATCTATGCGTCAGGGACAAGCTTCCCATCCAATTTTCTTATAAATTAGCAAACATGGTATTTTAAAGTCAGATTTCTGAGACTTAATTGTTGTATTTCTTTTCGAAACTATGTATGTAACATGCGAATCACGTGATACACATATCCACTGGAATGCGTCTCAAAAGTCAATGATATGTCATCTAAAGACTCCTTACTCATGTCATCCCTAATAAATTTAATTTTATCTTCGCGGTTATCAGACACCATTCCTAAAGAACAACAACGAGTATTACATGTCATGCATGCACATTTATAACAAACACTTAATATTTTAGCTCTTCTTTTCTTAGCATAGGGGTTTTTTCCTAAACCAGGCAGAAATGAAATAAAAGAGTCAAATGACTCACCTGCCAATCGGACCCATGCTTCAATAATTCAACGAATGTCATTAGGAATACCTTTGATCATCAGAAGTCTCATTCGTTCAATGCGAGCTTTGTAGAATTTCATCAGAGTTTTGAGGGAGAAAAGAAAAATGCTTGTGAAGATTTGTGAGAACGTCTTCCATCATGTCTGTGACTTTACCTATAAAAATTAAACACACCAAATCTTAATATATACACAAATTGCATAGGTTGCCTCTCTGCTAGCGCTAAGTTTAACGTCGTCAGCTAGACATGACTGCTCGAACATTAGGCTGGATCTGTAAGTGTGAGACTTTCTTTTTGTCGCTCAAATGATTCCCCCCAGTAGTGCTTGACACGCTGGCTGTTAACTTTGAATGTATAATTGGAGTTGGGATCATGTAACTCAACGACTCCATATGGTAAAACTTGGGTGATTAAAAATGGACCTGACCACTTTGATTTCAGCTTTCCAAGGAAGTATTTCAACCTTGAATTGTGTAACAACACCTACTACCCTGATTCCAATTGTCTGCGCACTATTTTTTTATCATGCTATTTTTTGGTCTTTTCTTTGTACAGTTTGGCATTTTCATAAGCATGTAGACGAAATTCCTCCAATTCGTTCAGTTGGTGGAGCTGTTTCTCTCCAACTGCTTGTAAATTAAGATTTAACTTCTTTAGTGCCCAGTACGCTTTATGTTCAAGCTCCACAGGCAGATGACATGCTTTCCCAAACACCATTCGATATGGGGACATACCAATGGGTGTCTTGTAAGCTGTCCGGTATGTTGGGTTTCTTTAAGTCCCGGGATCGATTATCAAGCAAGAAACATAAGTGCGAATACAACCAAGAAATTGCAGAATACTTACATCGATCGGTTGAGGCGATGCGGTGAAGAACAAAACTTTTCTTCCTTCCATGGTGCTCCGAGGCTCACGACAGTGGCATAAAAACAGTCCTCCATTTTCGGTCCAAGCTCCAAGCTTTTGGGTGGTGATTCCAAGCTCACGAGTGGGTTCCCTATCACCTTCGCAAGACCCCGATTGTGTGCTAGCACTTGGTAATTTTTGCCATAAAAATTACCCTTGCACTTCTTCTTCATTCTCGGCAGTGGGCTGAAAACAGAAGAATAAAACTACCCATTTGGGCGTGAGAGAGAGGAAGAGAAAGGGAGAGAGTGAGATTGTTGGTTGTTAGATTTGTGTATCTAATACACATTATTGATTTTCCAAAAATCAATTAATGATTTACCAAAAATTTGGCTTTCAAAAAGTCAAACAATAATGCCAATCAACAACTTCTAACAACTACTATCAATCACATCAAAATTGACAAGTTGTCACATCAATCGATTGACTAGTGATTTGACGCTTGATGTGACTTGCGGGCTGCACTTGAATTCGAAATGCGAGTGCGCTCGCAAACACTCCCGGGCCCGGGTTCTCTAATTCCAAATTAATGAATTTTCCGTTGCGACGTAATTAAATAATTATGCCTAGCAAAATCACTATTCACATCGCTAACGAATTAATTCTAAATTAACTCGTTCGCCCTCATTAAAATCTAATTTCAATTCCGCGTCAAAATCCAATTTCGTATAATATATCGAATAAATTATTTTATCGATTAATTCCAAATTAATCGTTCTCTCTCTTAATTAATATTTTATCCCAGATAAAATATCTCCGTAATTAATCCCAGATTAATTTTCTCTCTCATCTAATTAATCCCAGATTAATTAAGTGCGAGTTATATATCATCGATGAATCTTCGGGAAGCGACCCATGAGATCCCCGGATATGTTGGCAATAAATCCGGTCGTCGGACTATCCGAACACGTAAGTACCTAGTACTACATTTATACCGATTTACAAGACAAGGTTGGCTTCTAGCAAAGCGCCATGCCTACCCAATTCTCCAGAAATATCCTTACAGGAATATATGATCTATATCAGGCGTAGTATACGTAGTATTGCGTATTTCGATCTAGTATCAGATGTCACGTGCAAGGCCTGGGGCTGGAAATGTGTCTGCCCTGTACGAAGCACATATCGGATCTCTGGTAACTAGTCTCTATAATCGGATAAACATGACCTAGTCATAATATCCCGATAGCTGCAGCATATAAGAGAACGAGTTCCGTATCCTACGTGATCATCATCTCCACTATGACTGGAGTGATACTTCCATCTCGACATCACACCTAATACACTACGATTATCAATATACCCAGAAGAGGCGTACACAGAACCTGTTAAAGCCCTGGACGACCAAAACCAAAGTAAATTTATTGTCGCAAGTATTAGCGGTGCAAGTCTCAGGTTAAGACCAAATACACCTACCCTGATTCGGACTTCCATAGACACATAGTAATACTACCAATGGAATTCCGAGGGGTCTATCCAGAGCGAAGCTGTTTTCCGTACCATCGGTAAAACACAACCTCCTACTACACTTGCATGAGTATCCTATACCCATATATATGAGAACTCCCACTAACCTCCTTATATACACAAGAATCGTTTTGTTTTGAATTAAATCATATACCATTATGATTACATCAAGACGATAGTTCCAAGAACCCTATGCTTGCTTCAATCAATCCATGGATCGAATAACCTGCAAACCTAGTTTGCTTATTATGGTACGACAAAACCGTCAGGATGTTGTAAACATCCTCCAAAAGGTTTCCGTCAAGGAAAGCGATTTTGGCGTTCAGCTGACATATTTCATGAATGAAACATGCAGCATTAGCAAGCATTATCCAAATGGATTTACCGTGGCAACAGGTAAAAGGTTTCATCGTAATCGACACAATGTTGATAATGATACATTTCCGCTACAAGCCTAGCTTTGTACGTTGGTATGTTTCCATCCATGTATGTCTTCCTTGAAGACTTATATAATACTAATAGGCACAATGCCTTGCGGTACATCAACTAGTATCCAAACTTAGTTGGTATACATGGAATCCATTTCGGATTCATGGCACTTTTCCATAATAGGGATTTGATACCTTGTATCACTTCCTCATACGTAGTCAGTTCGTATTCCTCAATAAGATTGACATCTTTATGAGGTGAGATCAGAAACCCATACCCCGGGTTGTTTTCTGACTCTCTTCGACTTACGCGGTTCTTGTGTATTCGAAGATTATTAGTATAGTTTCATCCTTGATGAACTATTTGTGTTCCATTAAGGAATCAGTGCATGGAATAGTATTACTCCGATTTTCATCGAGTTTTACTTTC
Organism: Zanthoxylum bungeanum; assembly: GCA_019454045.1. NCBI lineage: Eukaryota > Viridiplantae > Streptophyta > Magnoliopsida > Sapindales > Rutaceae > Zanthoxylum > Zanthoxylum bungeanum. The sequence continues at coordinate 57,713 of SKCR01026190.1, read as the reverse complement.
CTCCCACTTACCACTGCATATCGGTATTCCTCTCAAGAAAAAACACATGGCGAGCAACACTTACATTGTTCTCTAGTGAGTTGTTTAAGTACTATACTTTGGTTTCCCTAGGATAACCATAACTTAGGCACTTATCCGATTTGGGTTCTAGTTTGGTATCATCCAAACATAAGCCCAGCATACCCAAATCTTCAGGAATGAGAAAACCCGGTTTCTTTCCTGTTCATATCTAATATGAAATCTGTTAAACAGATTTTTTATGGAACCTTATTCTAAATAAGTTATGCACTGTTATGCGTATCCGTTGAAGGAAATGGTAGCTCAGAGCGACTCATGATTAACCTTATCATGTCCAACAAAACTCGGTTTATCCGTTCGGACAAACCGTCAAATTGACGTGTTCCGTGAGGAGTCCTCATTGAAAGAATACTATACTCTTTCAAGTATTTGAGAAACTTATTGCTTAAGTATTTTCATCATGGTCTAACCGTGATTGTTTAATACTTTAGTCGATCTGTTTGTCTATTTCTTGTCGAAACTCTAAAAGTTTCCGATTCGTGTTTCAAAAGAACACATATACCATAACGCGATGCCACATCCGTAAAGGTCACGAAATATTCATATCCACCTCTAGCCTAGCTAGACATGGGCCCACTTGCTTCACTATGAACTATTGTTAACAGATCGATGGCATTTACACTTTTACCAATTAAATAGTGTTTTAGGCACTTTGCCCAATAAACTAGATTCGTAGACTTTATTTGAATGGAATCAATTTTGTCCCAGTATCCACTCTTCAAAAGTGTGGATATACGAGTCTTGTTTAATTGTGTCCCAGACAACAATGTCACAGCTAAGTCTCTTCTGATCAAATCAGTTTGAGCTATTGTTTGTCATGTTATACGTTTGAGATTTATTTATATTCAAAATATAAATATTGTTATTCACATCTAATGTGTTTATCTCAATATCATCTTTATAAAATAAAACACTTTAGTGTTCTAGAATATAAAGGTATATCCGCAACGGATTAAACACTAATATAGAGATAATATTTCTAGTCAAACTAGTTACATTTTAACAGTTTCCTAATTTAAGTACACCCCGAAGGGTAGTTCCTAAACTTAGGTATCTACGGTTAAAATAGCGACTTTCGTCCCGTTTTCAATTCACAGATTAATCTCAACTGAAGTCAGTATCCTACTTTTCAACAGATTCTTCACACCAGTACATATTTATGTACTACATCTAGTATCTAAAATCCAATTTAATACTAGTAGCGAACATGTTTTATGACAAACATATTTGAAGTCGGAGCCTTGCACCGTCTTCAATTCCTTCATGTCTGGGTTTGTCCAAACGTCAGTCACGCTTCCGCGATCCCGTTGCCTTTATCTTCCAGAAGATTCTAATGACTTTGCCTTTTGCCCTTTTTTCATACTCCATGAGCCTTTGGCTAAGCCTTGGCCTCCTAGAATATCGAAATAAGATGCGCCTTGCGCTTCTCGCCTTATTGCAAACTTTATCTTTGACCCCTTGAGTATAGCCATTAACTCTCCAAGAGTTTACTATTGCAATTTAGTACTTCTAAGATCTAAGAATAGATCTATGAAGATCCTTCAATTTCATTATCATACTTTAAGGATCTAATCCTTAGTTCTGATTAAGAAATTAAGGAGTCTATTCGGCAAGCTTAATGGATTAAGTACTAAAGTTATCATCACATGAATATATTGGGAAATCTCTAAGTCCTGGGGATCGATTATCAAGCAAGAAACATAAGTGCGAATACACGAAGAAGTTGCGGAATACTTACATCGATCGGTTGAGGTGATGCGGCGAAGAACAAAACTCTTTTCTGCCCTCCTTGAGCTCTCGGCAGTGAGCATTTTGGTGTCCTCCAAATTCGGCTTTTGCATGATCCATCAAGCTCCAAGCTTTGTTTGGTCATTCCTAGCTCACAAGTGGGTTTCCCTATCACCTTTGTATGTCTCCATAGTGTGCTAGCACTTGGTAATTTTGCCACAAAATCACCATGGAACTTCTCTTTGTTCTCGGCAGTTCAGTGAAAAACAGAAGAAAGAAAATGGCCATTTGGCCGAGAGAGAGAGGAAGAGAAAGGGAGAGAGTGAGAGATGTGTTGGTCGGTTAGAATTTTTGTATCTAATACAGACTTTTTTAAATTGCCAAAATTCAATTAATGGATTTACCAAATTTTGGCTTTCCAAAAGTCAAAAACATAATGCCAACCAACAACTTCTAACAACTACTATCAATCACATCAAAAGTTACAAGTTGTCACATCAATCGATTGACTAGTGATTTGACGCTTGATGTGACTTGTGAGCCGCACTTAAGATCGCAATGCGAGTGCGCTCGTAAACTCTCCCGGGCTCGGGTTCGCTAATTCCAAATTAACGAATTTTCCGTTGTGACGTAATTAAATGATCATGTCTAGCGAAATCACTATTCACGTCGCTAACGAATTAATTCTAAATTAACTCGTTCGCCCGAATTAAAATCTAATTTCAATTCCGCGTCGAAATCCAATTTCGTATAATATATCAAATATATTATTTTATCGATTAATTCCAAATTAATCGTTCTCTCTCTTTAATTAATATTTTATCCCGGATAAAATATCTCCGTAATTAATCCCAGATTAATTTTCTCTCTCTACTAATTAATCTCAGATTAATAAAGTGCGAGTCATACATCATCGGTGAATCTTCGAGAAGCGACCCATGAGATCCCCGGATATGTTGGCAGTAAATTCGGTCGTCGGACTATCTGAACACGTAAGTACCTAGTACTACGTTTTTACCGATTTACAAGACAAGGTTGGCTTCTAGCAAAGCTCCATGCCTACCCAATTCTCCAGAAATATCCTTACAGGAATATGTGATCTATATCAGGCGTAGTATACGTAGTATTGCGTATTTCCATCCAGTATCGGATGTAACGTGCTAGGCCTGGGGCTGGAATTGTGTCTGCCCCGTACGAAGCACATATCAGATCTCTGGTAACTAGTCTCTATATCGGATAAGCATGACCTAGTCATTTTATCCCGATGACTGCAGTACATAAGAGAACTAGTTCCGTATCCTACGTGACCATCATCTCCAGTATGACTGGAGTGATACTTCCGTCTTGACATCACACCCAATACACTACGATTCTCAATATACCCAGCAGAGGCATACACAGAACCTGTTAAAGCCCTGGACGACCTAAAACCAAAGTATATTGATTGTCGCAAGTATTAGCGGTACAAGTCTCAGGTGAAGACCAAATACATCTACCCTGATTCGGACTTCCATAGACACATATTCATACTACCAATGGAATTCCGAGGGGTCTATCCAGAGCGAAGTTGTTTTCCGTACCATCGGTAAAACACAACCTCCTACTACACTTGCATGAGTATCCTATACCCAAATATATGAGAACTATGCCGTTATGCCCTCACAATGCGCACAAGTGTAATACTAGTCTTTTCCGTATTATCGATGTCCAATCTCGATAATACTCTGACTAGGGATATTTAATGATTAAACCTTCGTGGATTGATACTGTCTCATATCATCTCAATCCAGGAACTAATCATAAGGACCTCCTATCATTTATATATCTTGGTGATCTAATCACAAATGATAAGAGAGAAATCTCCTCTGTCACATAGTTAATTTGTACAACAACACCATGATATGTACAAATAGTGACGCTATGGGTCATAACTGTCCAACAATCTCCCACTTGGCCTATAGATAGTCACTCGAGTGTCCTACACCCGAACTATGTACGGTTTGCTCAAATTACTGAGAAAAGACTTTCGTCAGCGGATTTGCATAATTATCATCTGATGCGATTTATTCGATCATCACATCGCCACGATGTATGATCCGAACGAATCAGATGAATAGTCGAAGTATATATCTGGATCGTTGATGAGACCATTAATTCTTTAGCCTGCGCTGAAGCCTAGCTCAGCTGTTAACAGAACTATATCTAATCTAATTAGATTTATAATCAATCCAGAAGGCTTCTATTGCTACCTCAGCTGCAGCAATAATCCACTTTTGTTGTTTATTCGGTAACAGTATCTTGCTTGGAAGATTTTCAGCTCACTGTTCCATTATTCAAACTTTGTAGTACCGTTCTTACGACTTATAGTCGTTTTTATCGGTTTGGAAACTTGCAGCAGTGAACCCAGTCACTTCAAGTTCTCCTTCTCCATAGTTTAAGACAACATCCTTAGTCTCTAAGTACTAAAGTAAGGTTATAACTATAACATTGGAGCTCTAAGCCACTTAAGTCTAGATACTTATAGCGTCATGTGCATATCATGATCAAGTGGCTGACAGCATTCAGATTTTTCTCACTCAACGAAAGGATTGGAGATTTCACTCCAACTCAAAGGTATGAGCACCATCGGTTTTCAATGTACGATTTCTCGGAGAGTTTTCAACAACTTTAAATCTATCCCAGTAGATTTTTATTCCTAGAATAAAGGTTGTTTTCTCCAAGAATTCTACGGAGAATTTTCTTGAAAGCCAAGCTTTCACCGATTATATTTATGGGAATATCATTTCCAAGAAATGACATATTATCATTATTTTATAGGACATTCATTGTCAGTGCGCTCCCACTAACCCTCTTATATACACAAGATCATTTTCGTTTCGAATTAAATCATATACCATTATGATTACATCAAGACGATAGTTCCAAGAACGCAATGCTTGCTTCAATCCATACATGGATCGAACAACCCGCAAACCTTGTTTGCTAGTTTTGGTACGACAAAACCGTCAGGATGTTATAAATATCCTCCAAAGGTATCCGTTAAGGAAACAGTTTTGGCATTCAGCTGTCATATTTCATAAATGAAACATACAGCATCGGCAAACATTATCCAAATGGATTTACCGAGGCAACAGGTAAAAGGTTTCATCGTAATCGACACAATATTGATAACGATACTTTTTCGCTACAAGCCTAGCTTAGTACGTTAGTATATTGCCTTCCATGTATGTCTTCCTTGAAGACTTATATAGTACCAATATGCACAATGCCTTTCAGTACATCAACTAGTATCCAAACATAGTTGATATACATGGAATCCATTTCGGATATCATGGCACATTGCCATAATTGGGAGTCGATACCTTGTATCACTTCCTCATACGTAGTCAGTTCGTATTCCTCAATAAGATTGACATCCTTTCGAGGTGAGATCAGAACCATACCCCAGGTTGTTTTCTGACTCTCTCCGACTTACGCACTTCTTGTGTATTCGAAGATTATTGGTATAGTTTCATCCTTGATGAAATATTTGTGTTCCATTAAGGAATCGGTGCCTTGAATAGTATTACTCCGATTTTTATCGAGTTTTACTTTCCTCCCACTTACCACTGCATATAGTTATTCCTCTCAGGAAGACCACATGGCTAGCAACAATTACATTGTTCTCTAGTGAGTTGTATAAGTACTATACTTTGGTTTCCCTAGGATAACCTACAATTAGGCACTTATTCGATTTGGGTTTTAGTTTGGTATCATCCAAACATATGCCTAGCATTCCCAAATTATCAGGAATGAGAAACCCGATTTCTTTCAAGTTCATATCTAATATGAAGTTTGTCAAACAGATTTTTATGGAACCTTATTCTAAATAAGTTCTGCACTGTTTATGCGTATTCGTTGAAGGAAATGGTAGCTCAGAGCGACTCATGATTAACCTTATCATGTCTAACAAAATTCGGTATCTCCGTTCGGACACACCGTCAAACTGACGTGTTCGGGAGGAGTCCTCTTTGAAAGAATAATATACTCTTTCAAGTATTTGAGAAACTTATTGCTTAAGTATTTTATCATGATCTAACCGTGATGGTTTAATACTTTAGCCGATCTGTTTGTCTATTTCGTGTCGAAACTCTAAAAGTTTTTGATTTATGTTTCAAAAGAAACACATAACCATAACACGATGCCACATCCGTAAAGGTCATGAAATATTCATATCCACCTCTAGCCTAGCTAGACATGGGCCCACTTGCTTCACTATGAACTAGGGCTAACAGATCGGTGGCATTTGCACTTTTACCAAGTAAAAAGGTGTTTTAGGCACTTTGCCTAATAAACTAGATTCGTAGACATTATTTGAATGGAATCAAATTTGTCCTAGTACCCACTCTTCAAAAGTGTGGATATACGAGTCTTGTTTAATTGTGTCCCAGACAATAATGCCACTTTTAAGTTTCAACTGATTTATTCAGTTTGAGCTATTTCGTTTGTCATGTCATATGTTTGAGATTTATTTATATTCAAAATATAAATACTGTTATTCACATGTAATGTGTTTATCTCGATATCAACTTTATAAAATAAAACACTTTAGTGTTCTAGAATATAAAGGTATACCCGCAACGGGTTAAACCCTGATATAGAGATAATGTATCTAGTCAAACTAGTTACATTTTAACAGTTTCCTAATTTAGGTACACACCCGAATGGTAGTTCCTAAACTTTGGTATCTACGGTTAAAACAGCGACTTTCGTCCCGTTTCCTATTCGCAGATAAATCTCAACTGAAGTCAGTATCCTGCTCATAGCAGATTCTGCACATCAGTACATATTTATGTACCACTTCCAGTATCTAAAAATCCATTTTAATATTAGCAGTGAACATATTTTTGACAAACATATTTGAAGTCGGAGCCTTGCACCTTCTTCAATTCCTTTATGTCTGCCTTGCCCATACGGAAGTCACGCTTCCGTGTCCCCGTTTGCCACAATTTAGGCAGATATTTTGGGATATGTCCTTTATCTTCCCAGAAGATTATAATGATTTTGCCTTTGCCTTTTTCGGTACCCAGAAGCCTTTGGCCAAGCCTTGGCATTCTAGAATATCGAAATAAGATGTGCCTTGCGCTTCTTGCCTTATTGCAAACTTTGGCTTTGTTTCCTTGAGAATAGCCATTAACTCTCCAAGAGTTTACTATTGCAATTTAGTACTTCTAATATCTAAAAATAGATCTATGAAGATCCTTCAATTTCATTATCATACTTTAAGGATCTAATCCTTAGTTCTGATTCGGAAATTAAGGAGTCTATTTGGCAAGCATAACAGATTAAGCACTAATGTTATCATCACATGAATATTCCAAATATCATGCTCTACTATTTGCTTAACTCCGGCTTAGGCCTAATATGTTATTTTATCAAATAAAGTAATTTATTAGTTTCCAGGACCATCCTGAATTTTATTCCCAATTTGAAAATTAAAGTCGTTTAAATACATTTTCACCCAGGATTATGTTTTAAACACCAATCTTTCAATTATATCTTGATTCCAATAGTCCAACTATTAATCAACGATTTTAGGTACTATTAAATATAATGATTGCTATAGTCCAACTATATAATCAACTATAATTTATTGATTAAATTCAATTATATTGATTACTATAATCCAATTATAAAAATCAAAATTAATTGAAATTAGTTAATTCAAATATATTAATTACTATAATCCAATTATATAATCAACTATATGAAATAGTTTGAATACAGTCCAACTGTTTTATGAAAATAACATTAAATATTAGTCCAACTAACATTTATTTATTTGACGAAAAAGTGATATTGAGCGCGTATGATAAGTAGCTAAACGAATATTGCAAATTTAATACTTGCCTCCCACTATTTTTCGGTGAGCCTCTAACCCTCAGTTGAGTACTCGGGAAACCTTATTTCCTAGTGGGCTAGGATCTCGTTAAATAACACACAATCTTGACTTTGGCCAACAAGTTGTATGATAATTAACTAGGTAGATCTCTAAGATCAATTGGATCCCATCCAATTCCTAGATCCAGTAGGGGGACATCCAAGTCTAAATATATATCTATATATGCCAATATATCCAATATATTGCCTAACCTTTTCCTCTGAATCAACTAAGCCTTGGCTTTGGCAAACAAACTTAGTGATCCCAGTTAAGCGAACCCATTGACCATGGAAAGCTTCGTAATCAATGTCGATGGACAAGAAGTGGTCTTGACTTTGGCCAACAAACCACAACTTGGACAAGACACCGATATGGAACAAAGCTCTCGTGATTCAAACACATCCTCGACGGACAAAGGCCTTGACTTTGGCCAACAAACCAATGCCAGTCTTGGATCTTGAGTAAGAATCACTCAATGGAAGGAAAAACGCTTAATATTTTGTGAGGGTTTTTTTGCGTGCAAATTGGCAACCAATTTATTATCTTTGTTAAGGTCTCATCATCATACACCCTTAAACATGAATTATAAACACATAATAAGGCGCATATAAATAAATAATAATGATATGCGGATGGATACTTAACACATTGATCCTAGAAAAATCTCTCTCTTTCCTCTCTCCCGCTAGCACAAGTATTACTCTACCCGTTACATAACACTTCTAAAGAAACCTCATTATCATTGAGGGGAATAGGTGAGAAGAGAAATACATAGAGTAAGGAGGTAATAGGCTGGACACGCAGGTCCAATTCAAAATCTAAATTTATTACAACAATTTCCAAAATTGCCCCACCCATCTAATATCCATCTGATATACATTATTCATGCATCGCAACCATGTATCACACAAGCATGTTATCAATAAATCTAATCCAATTAATTAATCTGATAATTAATGACATCCAACGTTCAAACAACGATTTGATTTTGCTCGAGTCAACTCGTTTTGCGAATAAGTACTCGAAGTACGAATTCTTGAATTAAATTAAACTACAACATTAAATCCAATTAATATGTATTTAATACTAATTCACTTATTTAATTCCAAATTAAATATTACACTTTATTAATAAACCTTTACGACTTAATTCCAAATTTAATCGTTACGGGTCTCAAAGCCCGATTAACATCCAATGTTAATTTAATTAAAGTCCAAGGGCTTTCAATTAATTTCTTAAGGCATGGACTTTTGGTCAACTTGGGTTTAACCCAAAGACTAAAGCCATTTAAAGGAATCACCCTTATATGCCTAGAAACCAATTAGGCCCATTAGGCCCAATTAAAGTTAAAGGTCCATTAGTCATAATTGGACTTTATGGATGTGGTTTGGGCCCAATTGGATCCAACCAATTTCCTAAACCAATCTTGGTACAAACTAAGCCCATTAAGCCCAATAACAAACTTTATAAGCCCAAATCCAATTTAAGCCCAATTAATTAAACTACAAAAATTCCAAATTTCATATTTAATTAACCAAAGTGTATAGCATAATCAATTGATATCCATTCAGACACACCGTCAAATTGACGTGTTCCGTGAGGAGTCCTCATTGAAAGAATACTATACTCTTTCAAGTATTTGAGAGACTTATTGCTTAAGTATTTTCATCATGGTCTAACCGTGATTGTTTAATACTTTAGCCGATCTGTTTGTCTATTTCGTGTCGAAACTCTAAAAGTTTCCGATTCGTGTTTCAAAAGAAACACATAACCATAACGCGATGCCACATCCGTAAAGGTCACGAAATATTCATATCCACCTCTATCCTATCTAGACATGGGCCCACTTGCTTCACTATGAACTAGGGTTAACAGATCGATGGCATTTACACTTTTAACCAAGTAAATAGTGTTTTAGGCACTTTGCCCAATAAACTAGATTCGTAGACTTTATTTGAATGGAATCAAATGTGTCCCAGTATCCACTATTCAAAAGTGTATATACGAGTCTTGTTTAATTGTGTCCCAGACAACAATGCCACAACTAAGTCTCTTCTGATCAAATCTGTTTGAGCTATTTGTTTGTCATGTTATACATTTGAGATTTATTTATATTAAAAATATAAAATACTGTTATTCACATCTAATGTGTTTATCTCAATATCATCTTTATAAAATAAAACACTTTAGTGTTCTAGAATATAAAGGTGTATCCGCAACGGATTAAACACTGATATAGAGATAATGTTTCTAGTCAAACTAGTTACATTTTAACAGTTTCCTAATTTAAGTACACACCCGAAGGGTAGTTCCTAAACTTAGGTATCTACGGTTAAAATAGCGACTTTCGTCCCGTTTTCAATTCGCAGATTAATCTCAACTGAAGTCAGTATCCTGCTTTTCAGCAGATTCTGCACACCAGTACATATTTATGTACTACATCCAGTATCTAAAATCCAATTTTAATACTAGTAGCGAACATGTTTTATGAAAAACATATTTGAAGTCGGAGCCTTGCACCGTCTTCAATTCCTTCATGTCTGCTTTGTCCAAACGTCAGTCACGCTTCCGCGATCCCGTTTGCCATAATTTAGGCAGACATTTTGGGATATATCCTTTATCTTCCCAGAAGATTCTAATGACTTTGCCTTTTGCCTTTTTTTCATACTCCAGAGGCCTTTGGCTAAGCCTTGGCCTCCTAGAATATCGAAATAAGATGCGCCTTGCACTTCTCGCCTTATTGCAAACTTTGGCTTTGACTCCTTGAGTATAGCCATTAACTCTCCAAGAGTTTACTATTGAAATTTAGTACTTCTAAGATCTAAGAATAGATCTATGAATATCCTTCAATTTCATTATCATACTTTAAGGATCTAATCCTTAGTTCTGATTAAGAAATTAAGGAGTCTATTCGGCAAGCTTAATGGATTAAGTACTAAAGTTATCATCACATGAATATGTTGGGAAATCTCTAAGTCCCGAGGATCGATTATCAAGCAAGAAATATAAGTGCGAATACACGAAGAAGTTGCGGAATACTTACATCGATCGGTTGAGGCGATGCGGTGAAGAACAAAACTCTTTTCTGCCCTCCTTGAGCTCTCGGCAGTGAGCATTTTGGTGTCCTCTAAATTCGGCTTTTGCATGATCCATCAAGCTCCAAGCTTTGTTTGGTCATTCCTAGCTCATAAGTGGGTTTCCCTATCACCTTTGTATGTCTCCATAGTGTGCTAGCACTTGGTAATTTTGCCACAAAATCACCATGGAACTTCTCTTTGTTCTCGGCAGTTCACTGAAAAACAGAAGAAAGAAAATGGCCATTTGGCCGAGAGAGAGGAAGAGAAAGGGAGAGAGTGATAGATGTGTTGGTCGGTTAGAATTTGTGTATCTAATACACATTTTTTTAAATTTCCAAAATTCAATTATTGGATTTACCAAAATTTTGGCTTTCCAAAAGTCAAAACATAATGCCAACCAACAACTTCTAACAACTACTATCAATCACATCAAAAGTGATAAGTTATCACATCAATCGATTGACTAGTGATTTGACGCTTGATGTGACTTGTGAGCCGCACTTAAGTTCGCAATGCGAGTGCGCTCGTAAACACTCCCGGGCTCGGGTTCGCTAATTCCAAATTAACGAATTTTTCGTTGCGACGTAATTAAATGATCATGCCTAGCGAAATCACTATTCACGTCGCTAACGAATTAATTCTAAATTAACTCGTTCGCCCGAATTAAAATCTAATTTCAATTCCGTGTCGAAATCTAATTTCGTATAATATATCAAATATATTATTTTATCGATTAATTCCAAATTAATCGTTATCTCTCTTTTAATGATATTTTATACTAGATAAAATATCTCTGTAATTAATCCAGATTAATTTTCTCTCTCTACTAATTAATCCCAGATTAATAAAGTGCGAGTCATACGTCATCGGTGAATCTTCGGGAAGCGACCCATGAGATCCCCAGATATGTTGATAGTAAATTCGGTCGTCGGACTATCCGAACACGTAAGTACCTAGTACTACGTTTTTACCGATTTACAAGACAATGTTAGCTTCTAGCAAGAGCCATGCCTACCCAATTCTCCAGAAATATACTTACAAGAATATGTGATCTATATCAGGCGTAGTATACGTAGTATTGCGTATTTCGATCCAGTATCGGATGTCACTTGCTAGGCCTAGGGCTGGAATTGTGTCTGCCCCGTACGAAGCACATATCGGATCTCTGGTAACTAGTCTCTATATCGGATAAACATGACCTAGTCATTTTATCCCGATGATTGCAGTACATAAGAGAACCATTTCCGTATCCTACGTGACCATCATCTCCATTATAACTGGAGTGATACTTCCGTCTTGACATCACACCCAATACACTACGATTCTTAATATACCAAGAAGAGGCGTACACAGAACCTGTTAAAGCCCTAGACGACCTAAAACCAAAGTATATTGATTGTCGCAAGTATTAGCGGTGCAAGTCTCAGGTGAAGACCAAATACACCTACCCTGATTTCGGACTTCCATAGACACATAGTCATACTACCAATGGAATTCCGAGGGGTCTATCCAGAGCGAAGCTGTTTTCCGTACCATCGGTAGAACACAACCTCCTACTACACTTGCATGAGTATCTTATATTCAAATATATGAGAACTATGACGTTATGCACTCACAACGCGCACAAGTGTAATACTAGTCTTTTCCGCATTATCGATCTCCAATCTCGATAATACTCTGACTAGGGATATTTAATGATTAAACCTTCGTGGATTGATATTGTCTCATATCATCTCAATTCAGGAACTAATCATAAGGACATCTTATCATTTATATATCTTGGTGATCTAATCACAAATGATAGGAGAGCAATCTCCTCTGTCACATAGTTAATTTGTACAACAACACCATGATCTGTATAAATAGTGACGCTATGGGTCATAACTGTCCAACATAATATTCCAAATATCATGCTCCATTATTTGCTTAACTCCGGGCTTAGGCCTAATATGTTATTTTATCAAATAAAGTAACTTATTAGTTTCTAGGACCATCCTGAAATTTTATTCCCAATTTGAAAATTAAAGTCGTTTAAATAATATTTTCACCCAGGATTATATTTTAAACACTATCTTTCAATTTATCTTGATTCTAATAGTCCAACTATTTAATCAACGATTTTAGGTACTATTTATTATAATGATTACTATAGTCTAACTATATAATCAACTATAATTTAATATGTTAAATTCAATTATATTGATTACTATAATCCAATTATAAAATCAACTATTAAGTGAAATAAGTAATTCAAATATATTGATTACTATAATCCAATTATATAATCAACTATAAATGAAATAGTTTGAATACAGTCCAACTGTTTATTAAAACAACTATTAAATATTAGTCCAACTAATAAATAATTTATTTAACGACGAATGATTTGAGCGCGTATGGCAAGTTACTAAACGAATATTGAAAATTTAATACTTGCCTCCCACTATTTTTTGGCGAGCGTGTAACCCTCTGTCGAGTACTCGGGAAACCTTTGATACTAGTGGGCTAGGATCCCATTAATAACACACAATCTTGACTTTGGCCAACAAATTGTATGATAATTAACTAGGTAGATCTCTAAGATCAATTGGATCACATCCAATTCCTAGATCCAGTAGGGGGACATCCAAGTCCGAAACATATATCTTATATATGCCAATATATCCAATATATTGCCGAACTTTTTTCCTCTGAATCAACTAAGCCTTGGCTTTGTCACAACAAACTTAGTGATCCCAGTTAAGCGTGATCCATTGACCTTGGAAAGCTTCGTAATCAATGTCGATGGACAAGAAGTGATCTTGACTTTGGCCAACAAATCACAACTTGGACAAGACACCAATATGTAACAAAGCCTTCATGATTCAAACACATCCTCGACGGAAAAAGGTCTTGACTTTGGCCAACAAACCAATGCCAGTCTTAGATCTTGAGTAAGAATCACTCAATGGAAGGAAAAACGCTTAATATTTTGTGAGGGTTTTTCGCGTGCAAATTGGCAACCAATTTATTATCTTTGTTAAGGTCTCATCATCATACACCCTTAAACATGCATTCTAAACACATAATAAGGCGCATATAAATAAATAATAATGATATGCGGATGGATATTTTAACACATTGTTCCTAGAACAAATCTCTCCATTTCCTCTCTCCCGATAGCACAAGTATTACTTCTACCCGTTACATAACACTTCTAAAGAAACCTCATTTACATTGAGGGGAATAGGTGAGAAGAGAAATACATAGAGTCAAAGAGGTAATAGGCTGGACACGCGGTCCAATTAATAAATTCTAAATTTATTACCACAATTTCCAAAATTGTCCCACCCATCTAATATCCATCCGATATACATTATCATGCATCGTAACCATGTATCACAAGCATGTTATCAATCAATCTAATCCAATTAATTAATCTGATAATTAATGACCATCTAATGTTCAAACAACGATTTGATTTTGCGCGAGTCCAACTCGTTTTGCGAATAAGCACTCAAAGTACGAATTCTTGAATTAAATTAAACTACAACATTAAATCCAATTTAATACTAATTCACTTATTTAATTCCAAATTAAATATTACACTTTATTAACGAACCTTTACGACTTAGATTCTAATCTAATCGCTACGGGTCTCAAAGCCCGATTAACATCAAATGTTTATTTAATAAAGTCCAATGGGCTTTTAATTAATTTCTTAAGGCATGGACTTTGGTCAACTTGGGTCAAACCCAATAACTAAAGCCCATTTAAAGGAATCACCCTTATATGCCTAGAAACCAATTTAGGCCCATTAGGCCCAATTAATATATTAAGGTCCATTAAGTCATAATTGGACTTTATGGAAATGGTTTTGGGCCCATTGGATCCAACCAATTTGCCTAACCAATCTTGGTACAACCAAGCCCAATAAGCCCAATAACAACTTTCAAGCCCAAATCCAATTTAAGCCCAATTTAATTAAACTACAAAAATTCCAAATTTCATATTTAATTAAACAAAGTGTATTGCCATAATTAATCACCCAAATTAACATTTCCAAAATACGAATTTGTACAATTAATTATGCTTATCAACATTAAATCATATCCAACACAATTTAACAAAAAATCAAACCCATTTTACATGCTTCATGTCTCGGCATTAGGGGTTTTTCAATCAATTCCGAATTCAATCCAATGAAATCCTAAATCAACATTCCCCATTGATTTCAAGTCATCCAATGAATCAAAAATAAAAATTCCAAGACATTAGGGTTCATCAACCATTCGGCCAAGCCAAGATTTTGGGGAAAAATGATCCAATCAAATTTTCATGAAATTGATCCAATCAAACTTCAATTAAACATCATTTAAGCATACTCAATCAAACAATTTCATTAAATCATGCTCAAAATCAATTTACCCAATTTTAACCCTAAATTCAAGTTTCATGCTTTTACTCGCTCGGATACCATTGTTGGGTTTCTCTAAGTCTCGAGATCGATTATCAAGCAAGAAAAATAAGTGTGAATACAACCAAGAAGTTATGGAATACTTACATCGATCGGTTGAGGCGATGCGGTGAAGAACAAAACTTTTCTCCCTTCCATGGTGCTCCAAAGCTCACGGCAGTGGCATAAAAATAGTCCTCCATTTTCGGTCCAAGCTCCAAGCTTTTGGGTGGTGATTCAAAGCTCACGAGTGGGTTTCCCTTTCACCTTCGCAAGACCCCGATTGTGTGCTAGCACTTGGTAATTTTTGCCACAAAAATTACCCTTGCACTTCTTCTTAATTCTCGGCAGTGGGCTGAAAACAGAAGAAGAAAACTGCCCATTTGGGTGTGAGAGAGAGGAAGAGAAAGGGAGAGAGTGAGATGCGTTGGTTGTTAGATTTGTGTATCTAATACACATTATTGATTTTCCAAAAATCAATTAATTGATTTACCAAAAATTTGGTAGCAAGAGTGTACCAAGTTGTGATGGAACCTGCTGGTAGGGAATGTAGCCAAGCCTTAGCTTTATCTTTCAAAGAATATGGAAATACACGCAGTCTCATTGCTTCTTCTGCCGCTCGGTTGTAATTGAATATGTCGCAAACTTCCAGGAAGTTGCTGATGTGGGCATTAGGATCTTCAGTTGCATTCCCCCCAAACTAAACTGACTACTGTATCATCTGGATGTATGTTTTGATGTCACATGCATTTGCTGGTAAGGGAGGAAGTACAATGCATGAAATAAAGCCGTCAACCACCGGAATAGTTCTGTCTCGAATGGGAATTGGTGGTGCCACCTCCAAAGGTTCAAGTTCTTGAATGTTCTTGTTGATCAGTGCTTCTTAGCCTTCTTGCCTTTCCCTTCTCAACTATCTGATATTCTTTCAATTTCTAGGTCAAGCGGAAGGATTTCAAAGCCTCTGGTTCTTCTCATGTAGTGTCTGCGAACCTGAAACACGAGAAAATAAAATAATAAGTAAAAAACAAATTAGATATAAGTAAAAATATCTAACCCCAAAAATAATAGTGAAAGATAAATAAGTCCCCGGCAACGGCACCAAAAACTTGATAGGTGAAATCGCACAACGTACGTAACGCAAGCACATGTATCACTCAAATAGTATAAAATATATCGATCCCACGAGGACTTAATACATTAGTTATCAATTTATGACGTTAAATGTTTACGAGTATCTAATAGATTGGTTGCTGTTTGGATGGTGATTTTTGTCTTAAAACAAGTAAATAAAAAAGTGTGAAATTAAATTAAAGGAAAATTCAATATTATAAATCTATCTAGGGTTGTGAATCCTTCCAATATCTTTTAAAGATGAAGTGATTATCTCATGTTTGTGCAATATATAAGTTTATTAATCTGGAACACGAAAATATGCAAAATCATTTGTCGATGGTCAGATGAAAATACCCAAAGTAACCCAATTAATCATATGTCTATGTTAACCAAGTTACCTGAATTCATTAAGATTAAGTTACAATTGTGGCTACCCCCGCCCGATAGGTATATGTCTATCCTGGAAGAAAATCTACCTAAGGGATATCTACCCTAAGGTGAGATCGTGAGTGATGAGCGGAAAATATATCAATATTTATCGCCCCTTTTACTTAATATTTTGTTTAGTTTCTCGGGTTTGATGAATGTTTTGATGTGTTTTATTTTATTTTGCAGATAAAATAATATTGGGACTCAATGAAATCATTTAGGACGAAATGTGGGTCAAATAAAGGCAAAAAGTGGACTTGAAATATTAATTTTGGAGATTGAAAACTTGAAAGGGCGTTCTAACGAAGTACAGTTTCAGAAATTCCAATTTTGCGCAACTGTCGTATTTTGGGCATAACTTTTTACTCCGATAACGAATTGAGCGGATTCAGGTTCCAAATTAAATATGACTCAAAGATCTACAACCTTTAAGAACAAAATAATTTCTAATTCTCAAGATTTCATGACCGAAATTAATGAAACATCCAGAAGTGTGTTATGCATAATTATTAAAGTCATTTTCAAAGCAAATAAATAAATAAATAAATAAATAAAAATTAAAAATAGTCAAGCTCCCACCAAACATGATAGAAATTAATAATGGATTTGGTGGAGCAATTAGTGGAGCAATTAATAATGGATTTGGTGGATGATTTGATGGAGGCAAAATTTTGCTTATAAATACCAAGCCATTTCATTTGTAAATTCATACTTTCTTCTTTGAAATTCCTTAAGAATAATTAAGAAGATTGTATCTTATTTGTTTATTTACAGCTTTCAGTAATTAATTTCCGCTTTCACACTTTCTTTTCTTTACTTTTCAATTTTTGCTTTTGGCAATTTACTTTTACGCACAGTACTTTCCTTTCTTTACTTTTTCAGTTTTTACTTTTCAAGCAATGAGGAGGTAACTCCCCCTTGCTGGGGTAAAAGGTAAAGCTTTTATTATTGCTATTTAGATTAATCTCCCCTAATTATAATATAATAACTATTTAAAATCTGACTTAACGAGGATACCGCCATATTGGTCGGTTGGTAATTAATTATAAATTGGTTTTAACCTAATTAAGCATGGATACCGCCTGGTTGGTTGGTTGGTAATTAATTATTAATTTGACTTAATTAGGATACCGCCTGTATAGCTGGTTGGTAATTATCACGCAAAGTTAATATATTATATTAAGGGAGATATCTAAAATAGTAGTAATAAAAGTGGATCCTCTAACCCCAGCATTTTCTTTTATTGTACTTTTACTTTATTTACTTTCAGCAATTTACTTTTCAGCAATTTGCTTTTCAGCAATTTAATTTCCAGCATTTACTTTATGTCTTTTCTTTTATTTAAGTTTTTACTACCCGTAAATATGTGTCGTAACTAAGCCAGTTATCTGGGGTTGTGATGAAATCCAATATCACCGGTTTATAAGGGGTTAAATTACAGTTTGGGTAATAGTAAGGTTTATTTATTGAGCCTTAATCCTAATGCTTTTTATTAACTGTCCATTAATAAAATTGAACAGGTAAACTTAAAATAAACTTGGAAAAGACATTTTAGGTTAAAGACCTTAGACTCAATAGCCCACGATCTTCCTTGAGGATAGTTAACCCTTTAATAGATTTTTTTACATGATAGGAATATACCTGTCGGGCGGGGGTAGCCATAATTGGAACTTAATCTTAATGAATTCAGATAACTTCGTTAACATAGGAATATGATTAATTGAGTTATACTGGGTATTTGTATTTGACCATCGGAAGACGCTTTCACATAATTTCGTGTTCCAGGTTAATAAACCAATATATTACACAAACGTAAAATAACCACTTCATCTTTTAAAAAGATATTGGAAGGATTCACAACCCTGGATAGTTTTATAAATTTGAATTTTCTTCAATCTACTTTCAAGCAATTTATTCACTTGTTTTAATTTTAAAGTCATCACCCAATCAAACAATCAATCCATTAGATACTTGTAAACATTTAACTTCATAAATTGATAACAAAAGGTTTTAAGTCCTCGTGAGATCGATACTTTTTATACTACTTAAACGATATGTGCGCTTGCGTTATACGCGTGAGATTACGCCGGTTAAGTTTTTGGCGCCGTTGCCGGACCCTTATTTATCTTTCACTATTAGTTTTGAGGTTAGATACCTTTACTTGTATCTAATTTTCTTTTTACTTAATATTTTTGTTTTCACTTGTTTCAGGTTCTCAGACACTACTTGAGACGAACCAGAAGCTTTGAACTCCGACCGCTTGACCCAGAGATTGAAAGAACCATCAGGCAGTTGAGAAGGGAAATGCGAGAAGGCAAAGAAGCAATCGTTAATATGGAACCTGAACCTTTTGAAGTTTCACCACCAATTCCCATTTGAGACAGAACCATTCCAGTGGTGGACAGCCTCATTTCCTGTATTGTACTTCCTCCCTTACCAGCAAATACGTGTGACATCAAAACATGCATTCAGATGATTCAGCAGTTAGTTCAGTTCGGGGGGAATGCAACTGAAGATCCTAATGCCCATATCAGCAACTTCCTGGAAGTTTGTGGTACTTTCAATTACAATCGAGCAGCTGAAGAAGCAATGAGACTGCGAGTTTTTCCATATTCTTTGAAAGACAGAGCAAAAGCTTGACTACATTCACTACCAGTAAGTTCCATCGCAACATGGAACACTCTAGCCACCAACTTCCTTGCAAAGTAATTTCCACCAGCCAGAACAACAAAGTTGAGGAATGAAATCACATCCTTCGTGCAGCAAGATTCAGAATCCTTCTGCGAAGCTTGGGAAATATTCAAAGATTTGTTCCGGAAATGTCCTCACCATGAGATTCCAAAGTGGCTTCAAGTCCAAACTTTCTATAATGGACTTTTTGGACTAATGAGAACCACAATTGATGCTGCTGCTGGAGGAGCTTTGATGGCAAAAGGAGAAGATCAAGCCTGAGACTTAATCGAAGAAATGGCTAACAATAATTCCTTGTGGCTAATGGAAAGAAGGATGATCCAGAGAATTACAGGAATATATGAAGCTGGAGCCAACTCAGCAGTGAATACAAAGTTGGATCAGATGTGCAAATACTTGGAAACACTCAGTGCACAAGTTGTAAACATTGTCGGAACCACAAGTTCACCATATGGAGAAGCACCAGAGCCAAACCAACATAAAGAAACGGTGAATTACGTCAATAATTTCAACAGACTGGGGAACAATCCATATTCCAACACCTACAACCCAGGGTGGAGGAATCATCCTAATTTCGCATGGAGCAACAATTCAGGCAAATGAACAACCACCACCCGGATTCCAACAACAAAACAAAGGCCAAGAGCAGGCAAATGAAACAGGAATAGCAGAAGTGTTGACTCATTTGAAAAAGATAGAAGCAAAACACGACTCTCAAGCAGCTAGGTATGATGCTTTGTTTCAATCCCATGCAACATTAATTCAAAGTCAATATGCTTCTATTAAAGCACTGGAGAATCAAATTGGACAACTGGCCAATGCTCAGAGTTACAGATCGCCAGGTAACCTTCATAGCAATACAGAACCAAATCCAAGGAACATTGGGAAGGAGCAATGTCATGCCATCATGTTAAAAAGTGGTACTGAAATCAACAAAGATGTTGGAATCAAGGAAACTGCTGAGGAAGTTCCAAAAGAAAGCAACGAAGCAGTTCCACAGATGGAGGCAAAAGAAGCAAAGGAAAAAGATCAAGAAAGGATCACTCTACCTCCACCTTTTTCCACAGAGTCTCCAGAAGAATAAACTAGACAAGTAATTTTCTCGGTTCCTTGAGATCTTCAAAAAGCTGCATATCAACATTCCATTTGCAGAAGCGTTGGAACAAATGCCCAGCTATGTCAAATTCATGAAAGACATTCTTTCACGAAAGTAGAGATTGAGAGATTACGAGACAGTAGCATTATCAGAAGAATGCAACACTATCATTTAGAGGAAACTTCATCCAAAATTGAAAGATCCTGGCAGTTTCACTGTTCCTTGCACCATAGGAGAACATGACTTCGGTAAGGCTTTGTGTGATTTAGGTGCGAGTGTTAATTTGATGTCTTTTTTCTATTTTCAGGAAATTGTAGATTGGAGAAATAATGTTCACCTCAGTCTCTCTACAACTTGCTGATAGAACGCTCGTATTTCCGAAAGGTGTAGTTGAAGATGTGCTGGTCAAGGTTGACAAATTTATTTTCCCAGCAGATTTTATTGTCCTTGATATGGAGGAAGACGAAGACGTGCCAATCATCATCGGGAGACCATTCTTGGCTACAGGTCGAACTATTATTGATGTACAAAAATGAGAACTAACCATGAGGGTACAAGACCAAGAAGTGACATTCAATGTTTTCAAAGCCATGAATTTCCCGGATGACGAAAATAAGGATGAATGTTTCAGACTTGATGTGATACATAGTACCATCCAGAACTCCAATGCAATGCAAAGTTCTTCTAACAACTTTCTGTGAAGCCTGAAGATAAAGCGTATTGCGTACTGAAGAAGCCAATTCTTGCACTACAAGCAACAAAAGAGGAACAATTCCACCAACTCAACGAATTGGAGGAATTTCACATATAGCCTTTTGAGAATGCCAAATTGTACAAAGAAAAGGCCAAGAAGAGACATGATGAGAAGTTAGTGTGCATACAACTGGAACCAGGGCAGAAGTTACTGTTAAAAAAGTCAAGCTTGAAACTCTTCCCATGGAAACCAAAATCACGGTGGTCAAGTCCATTCTTAATCACCAAGGTTTTACCAAATAGAGCCGTTGAGTTACATGATCCCAACTCCAACAAAATATTCAAGGTTAAAAACAAGTGTGTCAAGCACTACTGGGGAGAATCAATTGAGAGACAAAAAGAGAGTGTAACACTTTCAGATCCAGCATAACATTCAGACAGTCATGTCTAGCTGACGACGTTAAATTTAGTGCTAGCTGGGAGGTAACCCATGCAATTTTTGTATATATTGTGATTTGGCGTCTTTTAATTTTTGTGTGTTTAGTTTTTGCAGTTTAAGTCATTTCAAGATGGAAGATGCTCTCGTAAATCTTCACAGGAAATTTCCTTCTCTCCCTCAAAAATCTCTGATGAAAGTTTACAAAGCTCGTTTAGAACGGATGAGACTACTGATGATCAAAGGTATGTCTACTGACATTCGTTGGATTATTGAAGCACGGGTCCGATTGACAGGTGAGTCCTCTGAATCTTTTATTTCACATCTGCCTGGTTTAGGAAGAAGCACATATGATAAAAAAAAAAAGAGCTAAAAGAATGTGTGTTTTTTATAAATGTGCTCGTATGTTTTGTGATACTTGTTGTCAATCTCTAGGAATGGTGTCTGATAACCGTGAAGATAAGATTAATTTCATTAGGGATGGCTTGAGTAAGAAGTCTTTGGATGACATATCTAAAACTCTTGAGACGCATCCCAGTGGATATGTGTATCACGAAATTCACATGTTATATGTACAATTTCGTAAAGAAAGACAACAGTTAAGTCTCGGGAATCTGACTCTAAAAGACCATGTTTGCCAATTTATAAGAAAATTTGATGGGAAGCTTGTCCCTGACTCATAGACGTCATTCAAGCCGTTACATTATTGTAAATATTATAACTCTTTGTCTTTTCCTAATAATTGTGATTTGTTTTTTTATTTTCTCCGACAGGATCCAGACTATTTTTTTACCTTTCACGATTTACTATTTTGCTACTAATCGTCATTGGAAGATACTTGTGCTATTATTACTCACCCTTTTCAGGTGCTATAAATTTAACTCATCATTGCACCTTTGAAGGCATCCAAATAAAAATGGAAGCTACATCAAGAAGACGGGTTGAAAACATCTGTGTGTTTTGCGGTACCAGTGTTGGTGTGAGATAGTTGTGTAAGGAATTTTCATTCCTGAGACGTATCTCAACCTATTTCGGATCAAGTTAATTTTTGTTTATTTCCTTTTAAATTATTTAATTTGTGAATTCTCCATAATACTGACTAAAATAAATCTTCATATGCTCAGTTGACAGGTATTATCAGCATACATGGTAACATACAGACATGAGCTGTAATTGAAAAGTTTGTAATATTCAGTGCTCTAGTTTAATTGGAGGAAGCATCTATAAAAAGTGATGGAGCAAAAAAAAAGACCTCATAGATCCGAGCTATTAAGTCTGTAAGGGTATTTTAACACCTAGTACCCTAAAACCAACTGGTTTGGGAGTCACTGGCCCAACACTCGCTACATGGATCAAAGATGTTGTAAAAAAAATAAATACATTTATATCGGAAATCTGAGTAATTAAGTCATTAGGGGTGTCTTGACACCTAGTGCCCTAAAGCCAACTGGTTTGGGAGTCACTGGCCCAAAGCTCGCTACATAGATGGAAGATATTGTATATAAATAAAAAAAATCAAAAAGAAAATAATCAAAAAAATCAAAAAAAAAAATTATTCCATTGCTACAAAAGATGTGAATTCTGATATAACTTTAGGACAAAAATATTACTCTCTTTTCAAATGCACTTGTGACTATTGTGGGCAAAATGAGTTAATTAATATTTTGTTAGCTGTGTATATGGAGAATGGTAAAAATAATCGGAGAATTTACTTATTCAGTAATTTAGAAAGAAAGAAAGCAACTACTAACTTGGATAAGAAGTTTCACATGTTTAGTCACTAACTTCTTTATTCTCTTTTCTCTTGTCTTTTTGCTTTTGTGTGCTTTAATTTTATTATCTTTTTACTTTTGTAAAACGTTTATGGGTATCGTTGCTGTAAGCCCTCACGAGACTAAAACTCATCCACTAGGGACACCTAGAGGTTTAAAGGCTTGTTGCATACGCTAAATACAATCGTGATCCCTACGAAAGTGGCTTAGTTTCATTTTAATTGTTTCTTATATTTTATTTTATTGTTTTGCTCGAGGACTAGCAAAATGTTAGGTTTGGGGTGTTGGACAATTATGACCCATAGCGTCACTATTTTTAAAAGACATTGTTCTTTTGTACAAATTAATTATGTAGCAATGGAAATTGCCTTTTATCATTTCGTAATTATATTACTTAAATGTGAGAATGATGAAAGTCCTTATGATTAGTTCCGGATTGATAAGATATGAGACAATATCAATCCATAAAGGTTTAATCATTAAATATCCCTAGTCGTAGTATTATCGAGACTGGACATCGATAATGCGGAATAGACTAGTATTGCACTTGTGCGTGTTATGGAAGCGTAGCAGCATAATTCTCATGTATTTAAGTATTGGATACTTATGCAAGTGTGATAGGAGGTTGTGTTTTACCGATGGTACGGAAAACAGCTTCGCTTTGGATAGACCCCGCAGAATCCCATTGGTAGTATGACTATGTGTCTATTGGAATCCGCATCAGGGTAGGTGTATTTGGTCTTAACTTGAGACTTGCATCGCTAGTACTTGCGACAATCAATACGCTTTGGTTTTGGTCGTCCAAGACTTTAACAGGTTATGTGTACGCCTCTTCTGGGTTTATTGAGAATCATAGTGTATTGGATGTGATGTCAAGATGGAAGTATCACTTCAGTCATATGGAGATGATGATCACGCAGGGATACAAAACTCGTTCTCTAAGGGTTGCAACCATCGGGATAATATGACTAGGTCATGATTATCCGATAATAAAGAGACTAGTTGCTGGTGATCCGATATATGCTTCGTACGAGGCAGACACTATTCCAGCCTCAGGCCTTGCATGTGATCATCCGATACTGGATCGCAATACGCAATACTACGTATACTACGCCTGATATAGATCGTATATTCCATTAAGAATATTTTTGGAGAATTGGGTAGGCATGGCGCTTTGCTAGAAGCCAACCTTGTCTCGTAAATCGGTAAAAAACGTAGTACTTGGTACGTACGTGTTCGGATAGTCCGACGACCGGATTTACTGCCAACATATCCAGGGATCTCTGGGTCGCTTCCCGAAGATTCACCGATGACGTATGATTCGAGCATAATTGATCTGTGATTAATTGCGGAGAGACTTTATCTGGGATAAAGTACTATTTGAAGAGAGAGAAAGATTAATTTAGAATTAATCGATAAAATAATACATTTGATATATTAAACGAAATTAGATTTCGACGCGGAATTAAAATTAGAATTTAATTCGGACAAACGAGTTAATTTAATAGTAATTTTGCAAGGCATAATTATTTAATTAAATTCGATTTAATTACGTCGCGACGGAAGTTCGTTAATTCAGAATTAGCGAACCCGAGCCCGGGAGTGTTTGTGGGCCCACTCACATTTGGAATCGAGTAGGGCCCACATGTCACATCAAATGTCACTTCACTTGTTACCTTTAGTAGCTTTTGGTTGATGGGTTTAGGTGAATTAGTTGGTGACTTCTAATACGCTCCAATGTCAAGCTTGAGTGACCTATTACCAAATACACTTTTGGTATATCAATTAATTGTTTTTGGAAATCAAATTAACAAGCTTCACTCTTCTCTCTCTTTGACCGAAACCTAGCAAGAAAAACTCTCCCCATTTTTCTTTCTTCTTCACCGAAAATACAAGGAAAGGAAGTGTGAAATTTTGTTGCAAAATTTCAAAGAGCTAGCACTCATCAAAGGAATCATACAAGGTTTTAGGGAAACCAACTTGAGAACTTGTAATCACAAGACAAAGCTTGGAGCTTGGAGGTTCCCCTTGGCCGATTTTCACAAAGCTTATTGGAGAAAATTTTTATTATTTGACGCATCCATAAGCCGATCAATGTAAGTGTGTTTCCGCCACTCTTCTTTGATTATTCATTCACATTTTATGCTTATTTTGATCTTGGGACTAAACCTAGAAACCCAACAATGGTATCTATGAGCCAATTTGAGCATGAAATGAATTAGGGTAAAATTTGGGTAAAATCAATTTGAGCATGATTTGATAAAATTGATTGATTGAGTATGCTTGAATGATGATGTTATGAAGTTGTATATGATCAATTTCATGAAATATTGATTGGATCAAATTTTTGCCCATTGATAGGCTTGGCCGATTGCTTTATTACCCTAGGGTCATGGTATTTTTTGTTTCGTTGATCATTGGATGACTTGAAATGATTGGGAAATATTGATTTAAAATTCAATCGGATTGAAAAACGAAATCGGACAAAATAACCCACCATTTCCGTGACCAATCTAGCATGTAATGACTTGATTTTTTGATTCAAAAATGTTGGACATAAGTTGAAAAAATGGATAGATAATTAATTAATTAAATTTTATTTTGGAAATATTAATTTAGATAATTAATTGATGTATTACATTTTAGTGAATTGAATTATAAAATTTGGAATTTTAAAATTTGATTAATTGGGCTTGATTTTGAATTGGGCTTGAAATTGTTGTATTTGGGCATAATGGGCTTGGTTGGGCCAAGTTGGTTTAGGCCAATTGGATTGGATCTAAATTGGGCCTAAATCATTCCATTAAGTCCAAATATAACAAATGGGCTTTAAAAGTTTAATTAGGCCTTATGGGCCGAAATTGGTTTCTTGGCAAATGAGGGTGATTCCTTAATTGGGCTTGGTAATTGGGTTTGACCCATATTGACCAAATCACATGCCTTATGAAATCAATTGAAAGCCCATCGGACTTTAATTAAACGAACATTGGATGTTAGTTAGGCTTTGAGACCCGATTAGATTAGATTTGGAATCTAAGTCGTTAAAGCGCATTAAAAGTGTAGTTATTTAATTTGGAATTAAATAAATAAATGACTTAGTATTGAATGTGAATTAAATTAGATTTAACGAGTAGTTCGATATAATTCAAGAATTCGTACTTTGAGTACTTATTCTCAAACGAGTTGGACTCGCGCAAAATCAAATCGTTGTTTGAACATTGGATGATCACATAATTCAAGATTAATTAATTGGATTAGATTGATTGAATTGCATGCTATGAATGAATACATGGATGTGTTGAATGAATAGCGTATATCGGATGTATATTAGAAGGGAAATGGCAATTTTAGAAATTGTTGTAAATTTGGAATTTATAAATTGGACCTGCGTGTCCAGCCTTATCTCTCATTATTTCTTTGTATTCTCTTCTCACCTAATTCCCCTCGATGTAATGAGGTTTCTATTATTGTATTATGTAATTGGGTAGAAGTAGAATAGTGCTAGTCGGGGAGAGGAAATAGAGTGATTTGTTCTAGGAACAAGTTGTTAAATATCCATCTGCATATCGTTATTAATTTACTTTCGCGCCTTATTATGCTTTTAGAATGCATGCTTAAGGGTGTATGATGAGACCTAATTAAAGATAATAAATTGGTTGCCAATTTACGCAAAAAACCCTCAAAACATATTAAGCGATATTTCCTTCCATTGAGTGATTCTTACTCAAGATCCAAGATTGGCACTGGTTTGTTGGCCAAAGTCAAGACCTTTGTCAATTGCGGATGTGTTTGAATCATAAAAGCTTTGTTCCATAACGGTGTCTTGTCCAAGTTGTGATTTGTTGGCCAAAGTCAAGATCACTTCTTGTCTATCGACATTGATTACGAAGCTTTCCAACGTCAATGGGTCCCGTTTAACTGGAATCATTAAGTTTGTTGTGCCAAAGCCAAGGCTTAGTTGATTCAGAGGAAAAGGTTAGGAAAATATATTGGATATATTGGCATATATATTGTATATATGTTTCGGACTTGGAGGTCCACCTACCGGATCTAGGAATTGGATGAGATCCAATTGATCTTCGAGATCTACCTAGTTAAATATCATACAACTTGTTGGCCAAAGTCAAGGTTGTGCGTTATTTAACGGGATCCTAGCCCACTAGGAAACTGGGTTTCCCGAGTACTCGACAGAGGGTTAGAGGCTCGTCGAAAAATAGTGGGAGGCTAGTATTGAATTTGCAATTTCGTTCAAATACTTAGCTTTATGCGCTTTCAAATATTTCGTCATAATTATTTTATTAGTTGGACTAATATAATGTTATTTTTCTTGTAACAGTTAGACTGTACCCTACATTATTAATTGGATAATTAGATTATCGCAGTTAAAATGACTGGAAAGAACAATGTCTGTGACATCATCATGGGCGATAATGTCTTCAACGGCACTAACTTTTCCGATTGGGATATGAATCTAAGGATAGTGCTTGGATCCGAGAGGTTGTTATATACTATAGAGAGACCTCTTGGGCCTAAGCCCAGATCTGATCAGTTGCTCGAGCTAGATCTTTGGAAGACACATAGTGATGACAATGCAACTGCTCAATCTATCATGCTTGCTGATATGACTCAGCAATTCCATCGACAGAACAAGGGATTGGATCCCTATACAATGTTGGCGAAGTTGAATGATCTACACCGATCTAATCTTAGATCGCAAAGATATGAGTTACAGAAGAAGCTCTTCCGCGCTCGGATGTCGGAGGGTACATCTGTTGAACTTCATGTGACACAGATGATTGCCGATATCGAGCAGCTTGGACAAATGAGGATTGTCTTTGAGATAGAGACCTCTATAGATTTGATCTTGCAGTCTCTCCCCGACACTTGGAGTGGGTTCATCATGAACTACAATATGATGAACCAAGAGCAGACTCTTGGAGAGCTGATGTCCACGCTGCGTGAGGCAGAAAAGGAACTTCTTAAGGGCAAGAAGCGCGAGGCGCACTTCGCTTCTACATCTCGGACTCCGAGGGCTGGGCCCAAGGCGACTGGAGGTATCAAGAAGAAGAAGAAAAAGAAGGGCAAAGGCAAAGCGTCAAAGGCTTCTAGGAAGCCTAATGACAAGTCTCAGGATGTTTGCCTCCAGTGCGGGAAGCGGGGTCATTGGAAATGTGACTGCCGCGAGTACAAGGCACTCCAGAAGGAGATAAAGGCGGGCAAGACACCGGCCTCAGGTATGTTTGTTATAGAAATAAACATGACTATTTCTAGTTTTAAAAATTGGATTTTTTATTCTGGTTGTGGTACTCACATTTGTACTGATGTGCAGGATCTGCGGATTAGCAGGAAACTGGCGTCAGGAAAGATTGACCTGCGTGTTGGAAATGGGACATATGTCGCTGTTTTGGCCGTTGGCACTTTTGTTTTGGAACTGCCCTCGGGGCATGTACTTGAACTAACAGACTGTTATTATGTACCTAGTTTGACTAGGAATATTATTTTTGTATCTATGTTAACCCAATGTGGGTATATTTTTGTATTTCGAAACACTGGGTGTTTTATGTATAAAAATGATATAGAAATTTGCACCGCTGTTGTAAATAATGGTCTTTATATTTTGAATATAAATCAATCTCAACCATATTCTATAACAAATAAAAGGCTTAAAGTAAGTCATAAAGATGAAACTTATATGTGGCATTGTCGTCTGGGACACATAAACAAGACTCGCATATCCACACTTTCGAAGAGTGGGTACTTGGACGGATTTGATCCAAATTAATATGACGTCTGCGAATCTTGCTTATTAGGCAAAATGCCTAAATCACCTTTTAACCGTAAAGGTGTACGTGCCACCGAACTGTTAGCCCTAGTTTATAGTGACGTTTGTGGGCCCATGTCTAGCAAGGATAGAGGTGGATATGAATACTTTGTAACCTTTACAGATGATGCATCGTGTTATGGTTATGTGTATCTTATGAGACACAAGTCGGAAACTTTTGAGAAATTCAAAGAGTTTCGACACGAAATTGAAAAAAAGACCGGTAAAAGTATTAAGACATTACGATCGGACCGTGGTGGCGAATACTTGAGTAATGAGTTTCTTGACTACTTGAAAGAATATGGTATTCTTTCACAGTGGACTCCTCCCGGAACACCGTAATTAAACGGTGTGTCCGAACGGAGAAACCGAACCTTGTTAGATAGGGTAAGATCTATGATGAGTCGCACTGAGCTACCTATTTCCTTCTGGGGATATGCATTAAACAGTGCAATACTTATTTTGAATAAGGTTCCGTCAAAGTCTGTTCAACAGACTCCGTATGAGATATGGACAGGAAAGAAACCAGGTTTCTCATTCCTAAAGATTTGGAGTTGCTGGGCATACGTCAAACTTTTGGAAGGTACCAAACTTAAACCTAAATCGGATAAATGCCTATTTGTAGGATATCCTAGGGAAACCAAAGGATATTACTTCTATCACCCACAAGAGAACAAAGTTTTTGTTGCTCTACATGCGGTTTTCCTTGAGAAGGAATTCCTAAATGCAGTGATAAGTGGGAGGAAAGTAGAACTCGATGAAAATCAGAGTGATACTGTTCCTGGCATAGAATCCTCAACGGAACATGAACAGTTCATCAGGGATGAAGTTGTACCACAATCTTCGAATACACAAGGACCACGTAGGTCGGAGAGAGTCAGGAAACAACCTGAGAGGTATGGGTTTCTGATCTCACCTCATGTAGATATCAATCTCATTGAGGAAGACGAGCCGGCTACGTATGAGGAAGCGATACAAGGTATCGACTCCGGTTTATGGCAAGATGCCATGAAGTCCGAAATGGATTCCATGTACACCAACCAAGTTTGGACACTGGTTAATCACCAAAAGGTGTAAAGCCTATTGGATGCAAATGGGTCTTCAAGAAGAAGACCGACATGGATGGCAACGTACAAACGTACAAAGCTAGACTTGTAGCGAAGGGGTATCGTCAACAACAAGGTGTCGATTACGACGAAACTTTCTCACCCGTTGCCATGATTAAATCCATTCGGATAATTCTTGCTATAGCTGCATATTTCGCTTACGAGATATGGCAGATGGACGTCAAAACCGCTTTCCTTAACAGAAACCTTTTGGAGGATTTTTATATGCAACAACCTGACGGTTTTGTCGTGCCGCGACTTGCAAACAAGGTTTGTAAGTTAAATCGATCCATTTATGGATTGAAGCAAGCATCGCGTTCTTGGAACCAACGCTTTGATGAGATCATAAAAGAATATGATTTCGTTCAAAGTGAGGATGATCCTTGTGTATATAAGAAGGTTAGTGGGAGACCACTGACATTCATTGTCATTTACGTTGATGATGTATTGCTTATTGGCAATGACATTCCCATATTAACGTCGGTGAAAGCTTGGCTTTCATTGAAATTCTCCATGAAAGATCTGAGAGAAGCAACCTTTATTCTAGGAATAAAGATCTACCGGGATAGATCTAGAAAGCTGCTTGGACTCTCCCAGAGTACGTACATTGACAAAGTGTTGAAGTGATTCAACATGGATCAGTCCAAGAGGGGACTGTTGCCAGTGTCACATGGCGTCACTCTATCTAAGGACATGTGTCCTAAAACTCAAGATGATAGAGACAGCATGAGTCGGATACCGTTCTTTTTGGCAGTCGGATCGATCATGTATGCCATGATATGTACGCGACCTAATGTCTCCTATGCTTTGAGCACGTGTAGTCCCTATCAGGCCGATCCAAGAAACGGTGAATTATGTCAAAAATTTCAACAGACAGTGGAACAATCCATATTCCAACACCTACAACCCATGATGGAGGAATCATCCCAATTTTTCATGGAACAACAATTCAGGGCAAATGAACAATCCACCACCAGGATTCCAACTGCAAAACAAAGGCCAGGAGTATGAAAAAGAAACATGAATAACAGAAGTGCTGGCCCAGTTGAAAAAGTAAGAAGCAAAATACGATGTGTTAGCAGCTATAGCTCAAAATCAAGTAGCATTGAATCAAAGCCATTCAGCTTCTATTAAAGCATTGGAGAATCAAATGGGACAATTAGCCAATGCTCATAGTTACAGACCGCTAGGTAACCTTCCTAGCAACACAGACCAAATCCAAGGAACATAGGGAAGTAGCAATGTCAAGCCATTACTTTGAAAAGCGATACTGAAATCAACAAAGATGTTGGAGTCAAGGTATCCACTGAGGAAGTTCCAAAAGAAAGTAGCGAAGCAGTTCCACAGATTGAGGAAAAATAAGCAAAGGAAAAATATCAAGAAAGATTCACTCCACCTCCACATTGGTAATACAGCGCCATCATTCAGAGGAAACTTCCCCCAAAGTTGAAAGATCCTGGCAGTTTCACCGTCCCATGCACCATATGAGAATATTACATTGGTAAAGCTTTGTGTGATTTAGGTGCAAGTGTTAATTTGATGCCTTTTTCGATTTACAGGAAACTGCAAATTGAAGAAGCAATGCCCACCTCAGTCTCTCTACAACTTGCTGATAGAACGCTTGTATTTCCAAGAGGTGTAGTTGAAGATATGCTGGTCAAAGTCGACAAACTCATTATCCCAGCAGATTTCATTATCCTTGACATGGAAGAAGACAAAGATGTACCTATCATTCTTGGGAGACCATTCTTGGCTACAGGTCGAACTGTTATTGATGTACAAAAAAAATAACTAACCATGAAAGTGCAAGACCAAGAAGTTACCTTCAATATTTTCAAAGCCATGAAATTCCTGAGTGATGAAATAGAGGATGAATGTTTCAGAATTGATGTTGTAGATAGTATCATCCAGGATACTGATGCAATGCCATTTCCCACGGATAAACTTGAAGCTTGCATCACCAACATGACTGACAGAGAGCTAGATACTGAAATTCTGGAATGTATCAACTATCTTGACAAACTATTTCGTTTCAAATCGACACCACATGTGGAAATTTGGAATTACCGAAAAAGGAGCGAATCAAGCCCTCAATTGAAGAACCACCGCAGTTGGAGGTAAAGCTACTTCCGAGTCATCTCAGGTATGCATTCTTAGGAAACTCTTCTGAATTACCTGTGATTATTTCTTCTTCGCTAACATTGGAACATGAAGAAAAGCTACTGAGAGTGTTACGAGAACACAAGAAAGCCATTGGCAAGACTATAGCAGACATTCAAGGCATTAGTCCATCATTTTGCATGCACAAGATTCTGATGAACGATGAGTACAAACCCACAGTGGAGCATCAATTGAGACTAAATCCAATCATGAAGGAGGTCGTGGAGAAAGAAATTATCAAATGGTTGGATGTCGGCTTTATCTACCCCATCTCTGACAGCACGTGGGTGAGTCCTATGCAGTGTGTGCCGAAGAAAGGAAGAATTATTGTAGTCACTAATGAAAAGAGCGAGCTGATCCCAACAAGAACGGTGACTGGATGGAGAGTATACATGGACTACAGGAAGTTGAACAAAGCAACAAGGAAATATCATTTTCCGCTGCCATTCATTGACCATATGCTAGAAAGATTGGCGGGACATGAATTCTATTATTTTCTGGACGGATATTCGAGGTATAATCAGATTTCCATCGCCCCAGAAGATCATGAGAAAACCACTTTTACATGTCTGTATGGTACTTTTACTTTCCACAGGATGCCATTTGGACTATGTAATGCTCCTGCCACATTTCAATGTTTCATGATGGCCATCTTCTCAGACATGCTGGAACAAAGTATGGAGGTTTTCATGGATGATTTCTCTGTGTTTGGGGACTTGTTCGACCACTACTTGCAAAATCTGGAAAAGTTGTTACAAAGATGTGAAGATACCAACCTGGTACTCAACTGGGAAAAATGTCACTTCATAATGCAGGAAGGCATCGTCCTGGGACATCGGATCTCACAAAAAGGAATCGAGGTAGACAAAACAAAGATCGAGACAATTGAAAAACTACATCCACCAACATCGGTCAAAGGGATTCGGAGTTTTCTCGAACATGCAGGCTTTTACAGGAGATTTATCAAAGACTTCTCCAAGATTGCTAAACTTCTGTGCAATCTGCTGGAGAAAGATGTGCCTTTCAACTTCACCAAAGAATGCCACGAAGCTTTTTAAATCTTGAAACAGAAGCTGATCTCTTCCCCCATCATAGTAGCACCAGACTGGACTTTTCCATTTGAAGTGATGTGCGATGCTAGTGATTTTTCTGTAGGTGCAATTTTGGGACAACGCAAAGCAAAAATTGGCATTGAGAGAAAGGTTGAAAAGTGTTATTAACCCTTCTCTTTTTCTTTTAAAGTTACTGTTTTTATTTGTTTATATGATATATAAATGATTATATGCATGTCTAATTGAGTAGACACAAAGTAATATTAATGAGATGAATGTTTAATTATTGATTCATGTTATGAATGTTTTTTGCATTGATCGTAAATTTTTCCGGCTCTTATTTTTATGTTGGTTTTGGTTTTGGGATGTAAGGCCATAAGGCCATTTTTTTACAAATGTTGTAATTTTATTTTCTAATGTAAAGTTTCATTTTTTATAATTTGGAGTACCAAAGTCGTAGAAGGAGTCAACACCACCATGGAGCAAATTTTGAAGACCAAGAGATGCCTTTAAAACCATTAATCCAATTAATTTATTTTCCATGCATAATATATACTAATTTAATCTCTTTAAATTTTAGAAAATCAAATTTTATGGCTAGTACAATTATGCATATCTAAAATGTTATAGCATGTGAAAATGCAAGAAAAAACACCCTAAGCTATATGACATGTTATTCAAACACTTCGAAATAAACATACATATAACAAAATAAAAATTACATTAACCGGGCTCTTATTTTTCCCCTTTATACTAATCTAATTAGAATAAAAATATTAACAAGACATCCATTGGTCTTCAAATCTTGCTCCATAGATTGAGGAAAATCTCTTATGATGTTGTCGACGGTAACGGCTCTCCAATTACATAAAATAAAGAGATAACTCAAAATTTACATTAAAGATATTTACGCTATTATATGTCATATAAACTGTTTTGCATGTTCTTGCATTATAAGATATGAAGATACATCTTTTAAGCGTAAATATTATTCTGGCATTAGTAAAGGACTATTTCGAACCCAAATGGGTTTAAGGTCAGACCTTGCGAGGGGTGTAGTGAAGCCTTAAATCATTCACAATATTTCATACTAGATAGCGACTCCCTTATTCTCTGGTTAGTCCCCCTGTGGGGTATCCATACTCTCTCCAGGTTGCGAACCCATCAATGTAGTGGTCGCCGATGTCATAGGTATAGCGGTAAACCTTGCTTCATTCCTACCGTCAGTCACTCAGGTGTACTTTCATTCCGAAGTGATGTTAGTTATTCAGGTGGGCTATAGTGATAATCCACTTATCTTTACATGCAATCTTAGTTTAGCATGCATAGTGACATGTGTTATGCCATCTAATTTTACATATCAGCATGGTATATGACATGTATTCAGTAGATTCCATCAATGGACACATGTTAAAATCCCCTATATAAGCCAATGAGCTTGAAAAAAATGGATGGTTCGAACGTAAGAAAATATAGGAAATTTTTTGAGAAATTTTTTAAAAAAATTTCTCAAAAGAAAAATAACTATAAACTGATCTTTAGAACTATTTTAACTTAAGTTTCAGAGTGTTAATCTTACAGTAAGCTTTTATTGGACCATCAAACATCTATTTCTCGACACAGATAAGAATTAGACCTCAATTAATCAAGCTTAAAACCCATTGAGAGCTACAAAATCTTACCATCCATTTTCGCCACCTTCAATCTCTATACATGTATGTTTGGTAAAAGCATGTGGTTGATTTTTAAATAGATATAAATTGAATAAATTTTTTTCTTTTTTTTTTTTGCAAGTGTTCACCTTTTTTTATTAGGACAATTATATTTTTTTTATAAAGACGGTCATAATTTTTAAAAGACAGTCGTATTTTTTATAAAGATAATCACATTTTTTTATAAGGATAATTATATTTTTGTGAAGACTCATATTTTTTCTAAAAAATTATAAATATTTGAAAATGATCGGTCCATAACTTATAAATATAATGAACATTTTTTATTTTTTATTTTTTTGTCGACTAGATAATGAGAAGAATATTCTGTGCATTTTGTTGTGATTATTGTTGCAAATAAAAAAAAAAAAAGAACTATTTTTTAAAATTTCCCAAAATCAAATACACTCGCACCCCTCAGCCTCGCCATCTTCTTGGTAGGGTGTTCATGGATCGAGTAAGATTTTTTTGAAAAATGTGAGATCTGATCGGGTCGGGACATGCGGGTCGTGAAATCCAAACCCGAAATTTAAAAGTGAAACCCGATCGGGTCGGGTCGGAAAAATTTTATTTTGATAAATTAATTATTTTGAAATATAAATATTAGTTATTTTATGTCCTGAAAATTATCATATATATAAATTTTCAAGACAACAAAAATAATAAATAAATGAAATAATGGTAAAATAAAATTTTTAGAAAAATAATAAAAATATTATAATTTCGAATCGGGTCAGATTTTAATATCAAACCTTTTACCCAACCCACAAATTTTACGTCGATCAAATTAACCCGAAAAATCATTATTTTTTTAAAATCCTCGCTGGTCGGGTCAGGGATTCATCCAACCCTATCAACACCCGTACTTCTTGGTAAGGCAAGTAAAGGAAAATAATTAAAGATAGTGGCTGGATTGCGTTTCTTTTTTTAAAACAATAAAAGGCTTGCGTCATCGGAATCATCACCGAACTGGGCGACAAAAGGTGTCGACAACGAGCATAATTAATAAAAAATAAGGGTAAAATTTTATACTATATACGCACACATATACACATATATACCCTCACTGCAGAACAAAAAGATGCTTCAGTTTTACTACTCTTTCTGGAAAATAAAAATCGAAAAGATCAGAAATGGAAATTAAAAAGTACAAAATATACCCTCCATCACAACCCCCAAAAGAAGGAAAGGTTGTCTTTGTTCTTTTGTTTTCCCTCTTTCCTCTTTTGCCCTACAAAAATATAATTGATCTTTCTGCATTTGCTTATCATCCTATCCCACCAACAAAACAAAACCAATAAAATATGGTTAGACTTCAAGATCAATTTTGTCATATTATAAACACAAGTGTACATCGTTAAATACACATTGCAAGAACAATCGACTTGTTGAGTAACAATCTTTCTCCCCCCACTGGTTCAACTTCTTTCCCAAAATTGTGGGTCTTAATCCAAAAGTCGAGTCTTGGATTGTGCTTTCATCAATAGGAATGGTTGCATAACTTGGGCAATGAATCTCTGATTTCCTTCAAAATTTACATCCATAATCTAATTCATCTCACTAGTAGCTATGTTTTCTGGTTTCCTATACAGGGTTGCAAGTGAAGACACCAGGGGACAATTCTTACTCACCAGCGGGTTGTTTCTGCTCTGATGGTTTCACCTGCAGCGGTGTAGGAACAGCGTGAACATTTGGGAAGCCCGGAGGAACAAGCTGATGTTGCTTCCCAGAAGACTGTGTAGCAGCAAATTGGCCAGTTTGGACAAGACCATGTGAAGATAAGCCTTTAATATTGCAGGCTGCAGCAACAGCTTTCTCAGGATCAGAAGTCCCTGAATTGGAATGAGTCACAGTAGGGCATAATGACAACATCCCAGAAGAGGATGTCGCCAATGATCCAGGCTGCTGTTGCTCACGATGTCTTTGGATGAAAAAGCTATTTGGAGCTGAGGCAGATGAAGTTGCACTTGCCGCATTTTGAGCTTGAGCTTGAGCTTGCATGTATGCAGCATTAGAGAAAAACAGCTGCGCTTGTTGAAATGCATGTTTTGACAATTGTTGCTGCTGCTGCTCAGACATTTGCTGCTTAGCTCCTGTACTTGAAGAGATATTGGGGTTCCCAAGGATTGATGGAACTGGAGATGACTTCCGGCTAGGCATTGATGGTGAATTCTTGGCTTGCTGAGATGATAATGAAGTTTGGCTACATTTGGTGCTTCTGGAAGTGGTAGCTGTTGTCCTTGGGCTCCCAATGGCATTAGTCTTGGAAATGGAAGAACTTCTGGGTGAACCAACAATCATTGGTGGAGAAGCAGACTGGTTATTACTTGGTGGCGTTTGACCTTGCGCAGATGATGATTTGGGGTTAGCTGCAAATGATATTTGTGTTTGGCCTTGCTGGTGGGGAAGGTTTTTGAGGGATGATGTGGTAGACGAGGAAAGAGACTGTGAATTAATTTGAGAGGTGTTTGTCCTCCCAGAATTCTTCCACTGCGGAGATTGAGCTTGGCTGCTACTGCTTTGGACAAGGTTTTGCGGAAATACAGAAAAAGCATTAGGGAACTTTGCAGCCACAGATGATGCATGTAGATGGTCAGAGTGAACACTTCCACAACTTGTTGCTGGGTTCTTGCTTCGTTGGGCGACAGCAGCTGCGGCCGCAAACTGCTGTTGCTTCTGAATTTGCATCATTTGTTCGTGCTGCTGCTGACTCCGCTGCAGTTGCTGCTGCGCAGCAGAACCATTGCCATTGCTCATAGAGGCAGGCACAACTGAAACATTACACCGAGCAGGCACAGAACCAAGGTTAAGAGTTTGTGTTGAACTATCAAGGATTGTGTTGCCTGTCATTGCAGAAACCTGTGCATCAGTAAAATCCCGCCTAGAGAAAGCAATGGACTGCCCAACAGTTGTTGGAGGTTTTCCGCTGGTAGACTTTCTTACTTCTTCCGCATTAGAAGGGTCATTACCTCCAGTTTTGACTTCTTCAGAAACACGGGAATTCTTGTTCTGCTGTGCTGCCTGAGCAGCCGCCATAATCTGGTAGCCATGCGTAACAGCCTCTGGGAGGCTCTGAAGAAGAGCTGGATTCTGTGCAATGGAAGATATGTCAAACCCAGGAGCTGTAGCAGCACCATTAATAGAAGCAAATGTCATTGCAAATGTTTGAGGCGTCAGAGATTCAACTCCAGCCTTTGAGCTCTGTTTTTGTTGTGGCTTCTTTTCACTTGTACTAGTGGGTGTAGTGGTCATCAAAGCAAAGTTTGGTGGGCGCAAGGGCATCGCAAAATTTTGGCCATAAATATTCATATTTGCATGAGAAACACGGCCATCAGCAGTTGATGGGCTCTCTTCGCCACCCATTTCACTCTCATGTTGGCGAGCTTGATGAGGAACTTGTTGGTTCTGCTGTTGCCGCTGCTGCAGCTGTACTTGAGCTTGGTTCTTTGAGGTTGGAAAACCTTGCAGAGTAACCCTACTGCTATTGATGCCACTGCTATTTAGCCTCTGCTGCTGGTTCTGTAAATGTTTCTGGGATGATGAGGAACCACTGGAAATGCTGGTGTTTTGATGACCTTGTTGAGTTTGCTGTGATTGAGTGGGTAATGGTTGCTGTTGCTGTTGCTGTTGCTGTTGCGGTTGCGGTTGCTGTTGCGGTTGCGGTTGCGGTTGCGGTTGCTGCTGCTGCTGAAACTGTGAAGGATGAAGCATTTGAGAAGAATAGAAAGACCCATTAAAGAATGGCATAGCCTGAGCATGAGTTCCTCTATAAGCAGGCGCTAATCCTACATGTGCAGATATTGGGAATGGGTAACCATTGTTCTGCAAAATTGCCAAGTACTGAGTCTCATTGCCCGACATATTTGGGTAGTTGAAGCTCATTGTAGTGGCTGCAGTTCCCACAGACGCAGATGCGCTCATTATGGCAGAATTAGATGCACTGGATGATGCATCTTTACTAGCAGCTGGAGGAGACTTAACTGACCCAGGTCGAACAGCAGCAGCTGGTGCCTGTTGCTGGCTCAGAGGAAAGATAAAAGCAGGAGAATGCTGAAAATGAAAGAACCAAAAAAGCACCATTTCAAACAAATGAATCCAAGAACAAAATTAAACAAATAGATGTATAAATAGTAGAGACGATCTATACCAGTATATTACTAGGCACTCCTGGCGGGAGAGCTTGCTGAAGTAAAGCTTGCTTTCTTTGTGCAGCATCCATAATGGTGGCAGGCTGGGAACTTTTGCTATCTTTCCCAGCATGACTAGGAAAGATTGCCAGATTCTGCCCCTTATCTGTCACAGTATTCACACCTTTTCCTGGAAAGGTTCCATGTAATTCTGTAGGAGACACAACATTGAGATTGCATGCTGCCTTGGCCCCATAAAGCGAGGCCGAACCTGCTGCTGCTGGCCATAATGGATACATCTTCATGAATTGCTGGTGATAGTGTATGTTCCGAGCAACGTAGCAATGTGTTGCACATCTTTTTGGTCTAGGTTGAGAAGACAACAAATGTGGAGGCTGCGCACAAGTTTAAGTGAAAATAGATCCAAAAACTGTCAAAGTTGAAAAGAAATTTTCCACCAAAAAGAAGAAGGAATGAAACCACATACTTGTATTGAAGAGGAAGATACAGCGCTCCCATCCATGGATACAACCCCTTGTAAAGGTGCCATGTATCTGCACATAAAACTGAGTCATTCCCTATGAAGAGCAAGTAAAATACTACTACTACATGTTCCCAATCAACAAAAGAGCATTTATCAGAATCAAAATAACCCAACCGTACCCAATTGGAGGAAGACCACCAGGCCAACTAGTCATAGAGATTGGAAGAGGCAAAGAATCCGATTGAGCTGAAAATTAAAAATAAAAATAAAACTGAGAAAACCAACAAACCAACCAAGCCAAATTCAAGAGCACAAAAAGTTCTCAAAAATAGTTTAAAAAATATCCAAATTATTTTTTTCACCTGTTTTCTCAGTGACTGGTGGCTGTTGCGGTTTCTTTTGGACATGCTGGTGCACCTTGTTGCCAGTTAAGCTAACAATACCATTATCTCTATCACTCTTTTCCAAATCATGGTGAAGATCAATGTTTCTCTCTTTACCCACAACTGGCTTCTGGGATTCACTTTCTTCTGCTACAGTTTTTGACTTCTTTTCTTCTGCTTCAACACTACCATTATCTTTGACAGTTTTGACTTCATTTTCATCCTCCTTTACTGCAGGCATCTTTCCCTGAAAGGGTCCAAATCAACAAATCAATATCTCTGAAATTTAAGACGATAGAGAGATAGAGAGTGTGTGTTGACAGCTCACTGGTTGCAAATCTACAGCCACAGAGTCAATCTCAGCGTCCCTTTCTCGTGACGATCTCAACGGAGGAGCCTATTACCCCCAAAAAAAATCGTCAAAATCCTTTAAAAATTCAGAAAAGGGGAAAAATGATATTGTTAAGTTGTTATTTGAAAACGAGATCCTCACCATCAGATTTATCTGAAACTTTTCCTCACGCTGGATTTCAACT
This sequence comes from Zanthoxylum bungeanum, assembly GCA_019454045.1. Taxonomy (NCBI): domain Eukaryota; kingdom Viridiplantae; phylum Streptophyta; class Magnoliopsida; order Sapindales; family Rutaceae; genus Zanthoxylum; species Zanthoxylum bungeanum. The sequence continues at coordinate 16,864 of SKCR01026190.1, read as the reverse complement.
TCAGATGGCATTGAATTCCTAAACAATAAAATATAAAACATCAACAAAGAGATAAGAAAACACTACTTCTTAAACAAACAATAATTGTTAATAACCCTCACGCTTTAGTCACATCCATATTGTCTCGACGATCATCATCTAATATGAGGCCAGCCGCAGATTCCTTCTTCGGGGACTGAGGCTCCTCTTTAGGAGCAGATAAATCTCCTCTGCCACTCTCAGATTCTTCAGTCAAACCCTTGGAATCAGCTAACAAACCGTTACTATCCGGCTTCATAGACTCTAGCTGTAGCTCAGAGGCTTGTGAGCTAACCAAATCGTGTGAAATTGATCCATTCTCGGCAGCTGCAGTAGCTGAATGCTTCTCCAAATTCTGTGAAGGTTCGGTCTTGGCAGATTGATCCATCTCATTCTTTGTGGTAGCCAAAATGGGACTGTTACGTACCTTAAACATCGAAGGATTCTCGCCATTGCACTTAACAGGCCGTGGCCTCTTACTCTTCGGAGCTGTAAATCCAAATGAAAACAGAAAAATTTTATCGCTTTTCCGAAACAAGTTATTTAATTATAGTCAAATGCTAAGCTGTGTGAGCTGAAAAAAATAAGCTCACCTATATCAGCCATGGGAGCAGTTGAAGAGCTAGAATTTGTGGGTAAATTTGAAGAAGATAGAGGAAGTGTAGATGGAGAGTTGGAGATCGGAGATGAAACTCTGGATTTAGCCTCATTTCTGGACTTAATGTTATTATTATTGCTACCGATTTCCATTGAAACCGAATCGGAACCCACAAGTTCTTGCTTGGACGGACCCTGTGGCTGCCTCATCATCCCGTATAGAACTTCAGCTATCTCGATCTCAATCTCATCCTGGGCTGATGACGATGACTTGTTGCTCGATGATTTTGGTGGCCTTAGCTTCGGTCCGTTTGGCTTCTGGAAAAAACAAACAATTAAAATAATCAACACTCAATTCAACTAATTAGACGATGAAAACTAGTAGCCAGCAACTAAAACTGAACTGACCATCTTCTTTTTAACTGAAAGAAGAAGAAGGAGAAGCCGGAGCTGGAGTAGCCATCACAATCGGAACACTGGGCCTCACCGGAGACGTAGACGCTTGCCGGTGAATTTTTTCTTCACCAACGCTACCGGTCCCGGGACCGCCACTTGGAGCCCAATCATGCGACCTCTTAGTAGACACTGCAAACAAAAGAAAAACAAAAATTAGAACACCAACGAAACAAAAAAAAACAGTTAAATATATTGAAGAATAAATCTCTTCCACCTCTCTACCTGATCGAGCTTTTCTAGGAACCAACACGCCAATCATCTCGTCGGCGGCCTTCCAGGTACTGGTGGTGGTTGTCGTTGTAGTTGTGGATGTAACCGACGACGGTGTTCTTCTGAAAAATTTGGAGGGTGGCGGAAAACTCATACGAATGTGATTGTTATGATTATTATTACTATTGCTATTTTGATTATTACTATTATGATGATAATGGTGGTGATTGTTGTTGTGATGATTCAACAATGGCGAGGATGATGTGGATGGATTCGGTCGTAGAGTCCGCATAGAAGAAGAATTTCCTCCACCTTCGTCGTCGTCGTCGTCATCTTCATCGTCGTTCACTCTCTCTTCTGAAGTGTCTTGACACCGTCTTCCATCATACTCCCGTGCATAAACTTATCGCTTCTCCGCCTTTTACTAATCCTGCTAAGCATATCTCTCTCTCTTTCTCTGTCACGCTCACGGTCTCGTTCACGTTCTCGTTCCTGTTCACGATCACGATCACGGTCTCGGTCTCGGTCTTTCTTTCGATCTCTTAGCCTCGCCGTCTCTCGCAAATCTAATACCCCGTCTTCTACTACAATATATAATACGAAACAAATCAGAATCATTAAAGAAAAGGGGTTTGGTTTTGTTAGAATATAAAATAGGGATATTAGATCTGGTTATAATTGAGACCTGGAGAGTCTCTGAGACTGTTACTACGGTGCCGTCTTCTCGACAAGCCATTTGACGCAGCCATAGTAACTCCTCTTCGTGCTTCACTGTTTTTGTCCATCTCAGTGTTCGTAGTGAAAAATCAGGTTTGCTTTCAATTCTAATCTCGTCTCTCATCACCTGAAAAGGGGCATAACTTTGCCGGAAACGGAGTTAATAGTCACCGGTATCTAAAGCTTTCACTGTGTTCAGAAAAAAACCGAAAAACTATTCACAGCTCTGCTTCTACACAACGCGAGAGCGATTCACACGTCTTGAAAGATCTCAGCTTTCGCAAATCTCTCTCTCTCCCTTCTCCTTTCCGCCTCTCTTCAGTCTTCAAAGTCTTTTCTTTTTTTTTGGGCTCGTCTCATCCTCTTTTCAGCTGTTTTACCCTACTCATCATGGTCATAAGCCCTGTGAATGGTCACGATTCATGGCTTTATCACATGCTATAATCTCAGCCGTTGATATCCCGATTGATCTATCGACGCATATTGAGTTAAAACCGACATGGCAAAATCTGGAGCGTTGAATGGGATGCTAGGAGTAGTTTTAATCATCTTTTTTCTCTATGGACGTTATCGCCACGTGTCAGACCTTTTTTTCTCTCCCAATCTTTCAAGTTCACTCCCTAGACACATCAGTGAAATTTTAATTAATTAATTAAAAAATAATGATTTATGAGAGAAATCTGTTCGAATCACGATCAAATTGAGCCTTGAAATCTTGAATCTCCCAAAGCAATGTCGTGACTGGCTGTATCCGGTTATCCCGTTGCCCTGGACCTTGGTATAAGCAAACATGACAATGAAAGGGAATCTAGGTGACCGCCGGAAATATCGTTCCAACCGGTCAAATTCATTATTTCGGTTTCCACGTTTTTATTTTAATTTTTAATTATTAAAATATATTTCCAAAAGTCTGGCCCACAAGAAAACAACCAAATTGGGAATCCACGGATATGATCTACCAAATCAGTAAAAGAAAAGATCCAGACCGTTAATTGTAATCTGACTTGGCGATATGTCCCCTTAAAGTAACAATCCCCAAAACCAGATTCCAAGACACAAACAAACCCATGGCACCGAACCAAGAGGTTCGTGGATGTCGATCAGTGCGCCCGATTTGGACCCTAGGATGTACATAATAGACGGCCATGATACACGGTGTAGTGGGTGAAAGGATCTTTGAGTCAGGGTCACGGGAACTTCCGAGAACTGTGGACCCTACATTTGCGACCGGGGTAGCAATTATTTGCCCTATATCACGTACTGTGGGATGTGGAAGCTTGTGGTGACGTGTACTTGGTACCGCTCGTTAAATTAAAAAATTCCACTAACGAAACGAACCTACTCGCTCGGTCATATTTCACTGCGCAGTAAAAAGACGTAATAAAAAAAGGGATTAAATATTAGCACCAAAACCTTATGGAGAATTTAGGGTTTAATCAGCACCAAAACAGAAACCACATTAATTTTTTTTTTTAATCATTGAAAATCTCATCTTCAAATTATTTATTTTAGATTTAAATAGAGAATATAAAATTAATAATTATCTCAGATTCTTATAAAAAATACATCTCATAAATTTAAACTCATGATCTTAAGATGAAATTCTAAATTTTACACCACCAAATCATACCGTTAGAGACCAAAAACACACTAAGTGCTCTGCATTATTACACTCGCTTTTGGCGGGGTTCAATATTACGTACGTACTGATAATGGAAAGTTGTCCAGCGTGGAAATGTCTGTTTTGTTACGTGGCAGCATGCTTCTACGACACGTGGAAATGTGCTGGTTCAGACTTGGAGATCTCCTGTAAAATATCTTTTCTCAAGAATGTAAACGATAACTTAACGAGCCGGTGATAACATGAGATTTATTGTCCACAGTCGGCAAGTTGGGTAGTGTGAATTGCGAACTCATATAAACACGAAGTGTGAACCACTCATACAAACCCCACTGAAACTTTTACAAAACCAACCCAACGGTTTTGAAAGAAAAATTGGAGACAAAGTGGTCACGTCAGACATGGGCCCACTTAAATGGTTGACCCACCATAATGACCTTTCTCCGCACTTCGGTCGCTTAATTAGTTTTTTTAATTCCACCGTTATCGTGAATGAATTGCCACGTGTATAATCATATGCTAAGTCATCAGACACCAGTGTTATAGAGTAATTCTTTGATGCAACGGAGCACAGATGATATGATATTACCAAAAAAATTAGTGAATGACATATATGTTTATTATCCATCTTTTTAGTTATTTTTTAATATTTTAGCACACGTATAATGGATTATTAGATTATTGCACGGATGACGTGATACCTCCGTTGTATTGTAGATTTTCTTCGTTTTGGGATGGCAATGGGGTGGCGGGCCGAGCTCCAGATGCGAGTTAGTCGAGTTATTTTTAAAAAAACATTTTTAAAAAAAAATAAAATTTAAAAATAAAAAAATAAAATTAGAATTTCAATGTTTTAGATTTTTTAGATTGTAACTTAAAATTTTAATTAAAATTATTTATATTTATAATTACAAATTAATTTATATAATTAAAAAAAATTATGTTTATTAGTTAACATCGGGTCCAGACTAGCTCGATTTTTTTAAAAAAAAATTTTAAGTGCAGTGGGGGGGGAGTGTTTAAGGCTGTTTTGTGCGACTTTAGGACTGTATTTGAGGCTATTTTGGTGTGGATTAGGGCTGTGAAAGGTGGCTAAAGATGCGGCAAAGGGGGAGGCTGTCTAATGGATGGGTATTCGGTGGTGAGAGTGGAGGAGATGGAGAGAAATTTTGTTGCTTCTTCTTGTGCTTGTGTGTGATGTCTAAGGCTTTTTGTTGTGATTTGCGTGTGAGTTATGTTTATGAGCTAGGGCCTGCATGTCTTGGTTATGGGTTGTTTATATAGAGAAGGGCTAGGGCTTCTCCTTGTCTCACAAGGAAGTGATTTGATTTAGTGTTGAGCAAGGAAATTCAAAGATTTGATGGAGACGAGATTGGTTTAGATTAGGAAGTCAATATCTTTAAATTGGTTATGAGTGATTTAATTAGGCATGATATTTCTTTAATTTAGTATATGATTTTGTCTAATTATGAAGTTAATATATTTGATTTATCTAAATTAGGTATGATTATATTTTATGTTTTATTTAATGGTAAATGGTTTAATTATTTTATTTAATTCAATGTTTAATTTAATTAATATTTGATTTAAGTTGGGTGTAATTTAAGGGCCTTTGACGTGTGGGCCTCGCAGCAAAACCAGAAATACCGATACCGTTCGAACGCCTCTTAGAACGCTGCACGAACGCCCGCAATCTGTTTGACGTTCGAACGTGATAACGAACGCAGCACGAACGAAAACAGTGAACTTGTGAAATGAACTTGATGACATACTTATTCCGAATTTCCCCTTCCGACGTCCGTTTCCCGCAATCCTTAACTTAAAAAAGATAGTGCCTCCAACTGAGACTCATCATCGGGTTTCACATGCAAAAATACAATGCCTACAGTCGCCCCCACTTTGATAGGACTTGTGCAGTGTGTGACTTTGAACAATCCTATCAAAGTTATGCAATGCATTTTCACTTACCTGGCTCGTCTGCTGCCTCGAGCTGAGTTGGTGCTGCAGTGGACCTCGATCCTGGGACGCATCCCAATAACTGCAATCGACAACGGGGGCCTCGACCCTGGGACGCATCCCAATACCGCTGACAAAATGTTGGCCTCGACCCTGGGACGCATCCCAAAACTGATGATGCAGTGGACCTCGATCCTGGGACGCATCCCAATAACTACAACCGACAACGGGGGCCTCGACCCTGGGACGCATCCCAATACCGCTGACAAAATATGGGCCTCGACCCTGGGACGCATCCCAAAACTGATGATGCAGTGGACCTCGATCCTGGGACGCATCCCAATAACTGCAACCGACAACGGGGGCCTCGACCCTGGGACGCATCCCAATACCGCTGACAAAATATGGGCCTCGACCTTGGGACGCATCCCGATATCTCAGAGCTGCTTCATTCAACTTCTCACTAAAGTACGCAATAAGTATTTTCTCTTGCATCAATACCGCCCCAATACCTATATCACTTACGTCACACTCTATCTCAAATGTGCTCTCAAAATTAGGTAGTACGAGAGCTGGTGCACTGCATAACCTTTCCTTGAGAGTCTGAAAAACACTCTATTGAGCTTCACCCCACTGAAATCCAACAGTCTTCTTGACTACCTCAGTCAATGTTATTGTGATGCTACTGAAGTCCTTCACAAAACGCCTGTAGAAACTTTCCAATCCATGAAAACTCTGTACCTCTGACACTGTGGTAGGTGGTGGCCAATCTCTAATCGCTTTAACTTTCTCCTCGTCCATCTCTATGCCATCTGCAGTCACTACAAAACCAAGAAAAATGACTATATCCATGCAGAATGTGCATTTCTTAAAATTAGCAAATAATTCTCTTTTCTTAAAATATCAAGCACACCTTTTAAATGACCTACATGTTCATCTAAAGATTTACTGTATACCAATATGTCATCAAAATATACCACTACAAACTTCCCTATACATGCACGCAACACATGGTTCATAAATCTCATAAAAGTACTAGGTGCGTTTGTTAAACCAAAAGACATTACTAACCACTCATATAGCCAATACTTAGTTTTAAAAGCGGCCTTCCACTCGTCACCCTCTGTCATACGAATCTGGTGATATCCACTCTTAAGGTCAATTTTACTGAAAATCTTAGATCCATGTAGTTCATCTAACATATCATCTAGTCTAGGAATGAGATGTCGATACTTTACTGTGATATTATTGATGGCATGACAATCCACACACATACGCCACGTCCCAACCTTCTTAGGCACTAATAACACCGGTACTGCACACGGGCCCATACTCTCTCGTACGTAACCCTTCTCCATCAGCTCCTCAACTTGCCTCTGAAGTTCTTTGGTCTCCTCAAGATTACTCCTATATGCGGGTCTATTAGGAATGACAGCTCCAGGCACAAAATCAATCTGATGTTCTATCCCTCGAATGGGTGGGAGCCCATTAGGGATGTCCTTTGTGAGCACGTCTTCAAATTCCTGCAAAAGAGAAGAAATAGAAACTGGAAGTGAATTATTAGTGTTAGTAAGTAAAGAAAAATGTGGTGTGTCTTTATACACTAGTAGCAACATGAGTTTACTAGCTTTGTAGGCTCTCCTCAATTCTCTCTCACCAAGATAAAAACTATTTTTCACTCTCCCTTTCTTCTCACTCTCTCCCTCAGCCCCCTTTCCCTTGGGTTTACTCTTGGTTCTAATCCCAGTGTTTCCCCTACTCTCGAGTTTAGATCCCATTTTCTCACTATTATCACTCTTACCCCCCAAGGATGCGGCTTCTCTCTTTCTCTCTTTTTCTCTTTCCAACTGTAATTTGACTTGATCATCATGGACCCGTCTTAGTGTCAAAAGGTATAATGTAATAGGCTCGCTCTTATGCTGGAATGAATATTTGTTTCGAAACCCATCATGTATCACATTCCTATCGAACTGCCACGACCTCCATAAAAGTATGTGGCATGCCTGCATGAGTACCACATCACACAACACCTCATCCGTGTAAGGTCCAATGGTAAAAGTCAACAATACATGCTTGGTCACTCGGACCTCACCACACTCATTAAGCCATTATAGCCTATATGGCTTAGGATGTGGTAAACATGACAATCTCAATCTTGCCACCAATGTTGTGCTAGCCACGTTGGTGTAACTACCCCCATCTATGATCATACTACATGACTTCCCATTCACGCTACACCTAGTATGAAAAATATTCTCTCTCTGCTACTCGGTCTCCTCCTCGACTATCTGTGCTGTCAATGCTCTCCTAGACACAAGCGACAAGTTATCTAGTGGGTATGTTGCTCCCTCATCATCATTAGCGTCCTCTAACATAGGCATCTCATCTTCCACCTCCTCATATGTGGAATCGATATTACCATCATCATTCATTATTAGTGTTCGCTTGTTGGGGCACTGTGATGCATAATGTCCCATACCTAAGCACTTAAAACACTTTACCTCCTTGGATTTTGGAATTACCACTTCAGACTTAACCTTAAACCTACTTGTCTCCACTTCTTTTCCCTTACCACTATCAGTCTTGGGCTTATTGAAACCCTCATCTCTCCGCTCATTACTAGGCCACTTCCCCCTCCAAGCAGAAGTTCCATGTGCAGTGTATCTAGATGCGGATTTCTTCCTCAACTGTCTTTCTACCTTGATCGTCATATGTAGCATATCCTCCAACTCCAAATAATGATGCAACTCAACTACACTCGCAATCTCCTTATTTAACCCTCCTAAAAATTGAGCCATTGTGGCTTCTATATCCTCCACCACATTCGCCATAATCATCGCTACCTCCATCTCTGTATAATAGTCCTCCCCATGATACAAATGTTGTAGCTTCTGATATAACTCTCTGTAATAGTGGCTTGGAATGAACCTCTTACGCAAGAGAGCCTTTAACTCCTTTCAGGTCTCAACTGGCCTCTCATGGTTCCTCCTCCTATTAGTTACCAATTGATCCCACCAAATCACCGCATAGTCTGTAAACTCAATTGCATCCAACTTCACTTTCTTCTCATTAGAATACCTATGACAATTAAAGATCAGCTCAATTTTTCTCTCACAGTCCAAGTACGCCTTTGGATCATTTATGTCATGGAAAGATGGAATTTTCATCTTGATACTGCCTATATCACCATCAATATCATCTCTCCTACCATGATCTCTCTTATCAGGCCCCCTCCGATAGTCATAATTATGCTCCTCATATGCATCTCTCCCATATCTATCTCCAAATCTGTCACCAAATCGTCTATTTTCTCCCATATAGGCCCTTCTATCTCCTATCTGAAAACCTCTTCGTTCATCAAACCTCATATCCCATCTGTCATATCTCCTCTCATACCGCCTATCCCACGGTCCGTACCTATCCTCCTCATCTTCGAACTCATCCAAGTCTTCCATATCATCTAGATTATTCTCTGTCTGCACCTCATGTATAGGTACCCTAGGTGGCTGTTGCTCTGTCTGTTCCGGCCTAGAGTGTTGTGTTCCCTCAACCTCCTTCTGAACACTAGAGAATTGGATACTAGTAACCTCTATCGACAACCTCTCTATTGTCGCGTTCATAGTTCCAAACATCTCCCGAAACTCAGCCATATTCTTCTCCATGGTATTAAACCTCACATCCACGTCCATATCTTTCTCTGCCATCTTACTTAACAAATAGATTAGTAATAACAAGAAAAAAATTAAATTAATAAAATAAAGGAAACCTCACAAAATCTCACAAGCTCTCGTGTTTCACTCTCTCTCAAATTCTCCCCTCAAATGATTACCTCTGTTCAATTTCGAACGCTAACCACCAATGGATTGTACAATCCGTGTGTAGTCCGAAAGTTAGCAAAATCCACAATGAATCAAAGGAAAAAAAAGGTATCAATTAAGAATAAGATGTGACTCGAGAAGCAACAACGATACTTGATCAATAAAACCTAAAACTAGAGTGCAAAAGGAATGAATTTTTTTTACAGCAGCAACAGCCTATTAACAAAGTTCTCATACAAAAAAGCCAAAAAGCATACTGCCTACTGATCTGCGCAAGCCAATGAAGGTAAAAAAATTTTTACTGACAAACGCAATTTAAGAATATATATATATATATATATATATATATATATATATATATATATAGGTTCACAACCTCACAGACGTGAACTCTTACTTCTTCTTTTTTATTTTGTTTTGTTTTGTTTTGTTTTTTTTTGTCACTGTCTCACTGTCTCACTGACACACACATTCAACCCTCAATTACTATTGCAGGCACGCTTGTTCAATGACAAAGAAGGGCACGCACAAGGAATATTTTTTTAGGCTAACAGACTCAAAGATGGAGATATATAAATATAATGAAAACAGAAACCACAAAGTGATGGAAAACAAGATCGAGAGTGACCGAAAAAATAAATGAAAAAAGAAAAGAGGAAAAAGAATTAACCAGACCTTGGAATCTGGCTCTGATAACCAATTGATACGAATCTGTATATGAAAAAACGAAACCCGATCCAAGATCTCGTAGACCCCCAAAGAACCTGTCCTTGAAAACCCTTGCAGATAGCCTCGGATAAATTTTTCCAGTAAAATGGACGCCACAAAGGATGCCAACCCTTTGATAAGTCTTTGTTCAATCACTGAACATTGATAAAATTCTCTTAATCACAAAAAAGTTACTATTCACACACTAAAAATTGGGTTCTTCATTAAAAGTTGTTTTTGAGTTTAAATAATGACATGCTCAAACCATAAGAGAGCCAAAAAGTTTAAAATAGCCTTAAACTACCTATTACCAACTAAAAGCCCATAACTCCTAATTTCTAGCCCATTTTGAACCCACAATTAAATAAAATAAACTAACCCAAATAATAAATAAAAACGGTCATCCACGTTGGTTCCATACATGCAAATAAATAATAAATAAGCCTAAACAAACGAAATCGATCCATGCTGCTCCTCGATGACTTGGGTCAAGTGTATAACTCTTAAACCCTCTTCCTTGAAGTCCAATTGGTCTCGAACGTGCTTGTTCAATTCAGCTACATGACGTTGGGCCAGGCTTGCCATAACGTCCTTGATCTTCTGAGCTCTGTGTCTGGTAATTGGTTCAACTGGTACATGGATTGGATCAATTGTGGTCTGGACCGAACCAGGTGCAGCTAGGATCACATCACCAATCATATAAATTCTCGATTTTGGACCTCGTGTGAAATTCGGAGTCCATAATTTGGCACCCACCGTGGGGCCTTAGCGATTTATAGCAAGTGAAGATCTCTCAGTCTACTGTCCTTACAAACATAACTGCTCATGGCTTCAAGCAGCGAGTAGACACCAGACCTTGTGGCCGCTCAATTGGCCATTCTCCAAGAACGGTTACGAGTTTTAGAGAAGGAAAACTCAGTCATGCGAAGCTCCAATACGAACCTCCAGAAGCAGTTGGAGCAAATCTCTTCAACCTCCAAACAACATGATATTCCAGACCATCCCAGCAATCCTACAGTCCCAACCAATCCCTTGGGGGCATTCAACAATATGGCAAGCGACAATCCGCCGTCGGACAACCATCCACCAAATCAAGAAAGAAGTCAACATATCTCCCCAACGGATCAAGTACGGCGAGTTGCCTCCACCATACACAAGGAATACAAGAGTTCAAAGATGTAATTCTTGTTGGGATATATGCCCTAAAGATTCATGTATTGTAAACGGAATTGATTAGTGTAATAATAATAAATGTATTATTCATTTATCAATGCTGTTTGATTTAAATCGCATATTGTCCAATTGTTTTATTTACCTTGATTACTCTTGTACCTTTAAACTTAGTGTATGTTTGATACGTAAGAGGATTTGAGTCTGAAGTTAGTAATCTAAATAATCCATAGAGAGCAAACAAATAGGGTACTTTGTTTGTGGTTTATTTATAGCTGCGGTCCATTCTATACTTGTATGATGACCTTGATCCGGGATCGTTCCTATAGTGACATGGGAATGAAGGCACCTTGTATGTGGTTTATGTATATGTTAATCGAAGAAATTCATTATATTTAATAAATGGTCATATATGGATTCGATCTTAATCCTGAGTGTACTACGAACTCCTACATGACAGACTATGTCATTTGATTTACTAAGGTGAGGTTGGTGTTGCATTCCCGGCCAATAACTACGTATTTTGGGGATATGGTTTGGTGTATAGCTGGGAACGTTTTACATAGATATGGAATTCACTCATTCTTACGAGAAGTAGAAGAATATCTCTTTTAAGAGTTGATTCGGGACTTGAACAATTTGAATGCTCAACTTTTCTATTACGAATAGAAAGTAATATATTCATAATTGTTATGAATTAATTGTTCATTATAGAATCAATGGTGCTTAAGAGACAAAATATTTATAGGGAGATAATGGACTTTTGACTCATCTCTATTTATGAGATATTCGTGAAGGGCTATATCCATATATAGTGACAATATCGATGGACACCGAATTCGACTTATATTTTCCATCTACGATAACGAGAGTTCAACTTCGAGTTTTTAGTGGAATACCGCGAAGTTAATAATTCGTAATATTTGATTAAAGAGTTTAATTAATATTTCGGGATTATTGGAGCTCGGAACCGTAGGTACATTTGGTCTCCGTGCTAGCTTGATTAACTATAGCAAACCTAATATAATCAGATTGTCTAATAATATGCTCATATTATATTTATATATTATTAATTAGATTAATAATATTTTTTTGTCACAAATGAAAACTACGCTAAATTAGTTTAACTTAATGTTTTCTAGAATTCTTTGATTGTGAGATAATCAAATCATGATTATAAGATAATCTAGTTAGTAATAATTATGAGATAATTACTACATCATAATTAAGGTAATTAAATCATTATTAAGATAATGATTTTTTATATACCATGGAGACAAAGCCATATGGCTTACCATGCTCTCCAACATATTATGTCTATTAGGTGGCATGTATACACCTAATGGTTTTGTCATTAGCTAATGTTTTCTTATGCTTTGGTATGTCATTCACATTAATGTGTTTGTCATTGCAAGAAGGCATTAGATGCTTAATGACAAAGGTGGTTGGCTTTGTGTAAGAGAATATAATCTCTACTGTAGGAGCGAAGCGGGGTTTACCGCTGTGCCTATGATGTTTGGCGACCACGACACTGTTGGGCTCGCAGCCCGTAGAGAGTACGGAGTAGCCCGCGGGGGACTAAACCAGAGAATAAAAGAGTCGCCACCCAATGTGAACTGGGAAAAGTTTAAGGCCGCACGCACCCCTCGCAAGGGAAGACCTTAAACCATTGGGTTCAGAATGATCCCTTACTTATGCCAGTATAATGGACAGGTTCACACAATGGTATAGCCAAGTCTTATGCAGTTCATGCAAGAAAAGCGAATAAAAATGTAATAACATACCTAAGCAAAATAATAATCACAATAATATAGTTCCAAAAGCATATTAAATTAAGAAATAAGAGGTGCGACAACGAAAATCATAATAAACAATCAAAAGCAAATAAAGCGTCAATAAATAAATAGCAAAAATGAAGGTTGATCACGCATATATGAATATTTCTCGAGTGGCACTTGAAGTTGTGTCCTAAGTACAGACCGCACTACCGTCCATTCGGATTCGGCTACGGAATTTACGTCTGGGTTTTCATCCGATATACCGCAAGGAATAACACACATAATCATTAATGCAATGTAAACAGACATAAAAAATAAAGGCAAAATAATAAAATAACGATAAATAGACAAAAAGATAAATAACAAAATAAACGCGAAATGATAGAATAACGATAAATAAATAAAAAGATAAATAACAAAATAAATGCGAAATAATAAAATAACAATGAAAGTGAATAAATAAATAAAAAGATAAATAACGGAATGCCAAAGAAAGAAAAAAAATGTGACCAGAAATTTGGTCGTCTTGTTGGACAGTTATGACCCATAGCGTCACTATTTGTACAGATCATGGTGTTTTTGTACAAATTAACTATGTGACAAAGGAAATTGCTCTCTTATCATTTGTGATTAGATCACCAAGATATATAAATGATAAGAGGTCCTTATGATTAGTTCCTGGATTGAGATGATATGAGACAGAATTAATCCGCGAAGGTATAATCATTAAATATCCCGAGTCAGAGTATTATCGAGATTGGACATCGATAATACGCAAAATACTAGTATTACACTTGGGCGCATTGTGAGGGCATAATGACATAGTTCTCATATATTTGGGTATAGATACTCATGCAAGTGTAGTAGGAGGTTGTGTTTTACCGATTGTACGGAAAACAGCTTCGCTCTGGATAGACCCCTCAGAATTCCATTGGTAGTATGACTATGTGTCTATGGAAGTCTGAATCAAGGTAGATGTATTTGGTCTTAACCTGAGACTTGCACCGCTAACACTTACGACAATCAATATGCTTTGGTTTTAGGTCATCCAGGGCTTTAACAGGTTCTATGTATGCCTCTGCTGGGTATATTGAGAATCGTAGTGTGTTGGGTGTGATGTCAAGACAGAAGTATCACTCCAGTCATAGTGGAGATGATGGTCACGTAGGATACGGAACTCGTTCTCTTATATGCTGCAGCTATCGGGATAAAATGACTAGGGCATGTTTATCCGATTATAGAGACTAGTTACCAGAGATCCGATATGTGCTTCGTACGGGGCAGACACAATTCCAGCCCCAGGCCTAGCATGTGACATCCGATGCTGGATCGAAATACGCAATACTACGTATACTACGCCTGATATAGATAACATATTCCTTTAAGGACGTTTCTGGAGAATTGGGTAGGCATGACGATTTGCTAGAAGCCAACATTGTCTTGTAAATCGGTAAAAATGTAGTACTAGGTACTTACGTGTTTGGATAGTCCGACGATCGGATTTACTGCCAACATATCCGGGGATCTCATGGGTCGCTTCCCGAAGATTCACCGATGACGTATGACTCGCACTTTATTAATCTGGGATTAATTAAATGAGAGAGAAAATTAATCTGGGATTAATTGCGGAGATATTTTATTTGGGATAAAATATTATTAAAGAGAGAAAACGATTAATTTGGAATTAATCGATAAATTAATATATTCGATATATTAAACGAAATTGGATTTCGACGCGGAATTAAAATTAGATTTTAATTCGGGCGAACGAGTTAATTTAGAATTAATTCGTTAGCGACGTGAATAGTGATTTTGCTAGGCATAATTATTTAATTACGTCGCAACGGAAAATTCGTTAATTTGGAATTAGCGAACCCGAGCCCGGGAGTGTTTGCGAGCGCATTCGCATTTCGAATTCAAGTGCGGCCCGCAAGTCACATCAAGCGTCAAATCACTTGTCAATTTGATTGATGTGACATCTTGTCACTTGATTGAGTAAATAGTGATGGTTGTTGTTGGAATAGTGTTTGACACTCAATAGTTGGTGAATGAAAGACATTTTTACCTTTTATTTGATTTTTGGTATTTGACTTTCTTTTAGTGTATTAGATACACAATTGTAACAACCAACCAACACATTATCTCTTCTCTTTCTTCTTTCTTCAATTCGGCCATGGGTAGAATTTCTTCTCCAAAAAACCTTCTGGTTTTGCCGTGAATTATAGGGAGAAGATAAGGAATTTTCGTGGCAAAAATTCCTAAGTGCTAGCACACATTTGGAGACATACAAAGGTGATAGGGAAACCAACTTGTGAGCTTGGAATTACCACCCAAAAGCTTGGAGCTTGGACCGAAAATGGAGGAGCCAAACCAGTGAATGCCGAGAGCCTTGGAGGAGTTTCAAAGGGCATAAAAAGTTTTGTTCTTCACCACATCACCTCAACCGATCGATGTAAGTATTCCGCAACTTCCTCGATGTATTCACATGTTGTTTCTTGCTTGATAATCGATCCTCGGGACTTAGAGATTTCCCAACAATGGTATCAGAGCGTTGATAAAGCATGAAACTTGATTTATGGTTAAAATTGGGTAAAATGTATTTGAACATGATTTGATGAAATTGGATGATTGAGTATGCTTAAATGTAGTTTAATTGAAGTTTGATTGGATCAATTTCATGAAACGTTGTTTGGAACAATTTTCCTCATAAATCATGGTTTGGCCGAATGATGACATAGCCCTAATATCTCGGTATTTTTTGATTTTGATTCATTGGATGAGTTGGAATCATGTTGGGAAAGTTGATTGTGGATTTAATTGGATTGAATTCGAATCGGACATAAAAATCCCTATAATTGCCGAGACAATGGAGCATGAAATGGGTTTGATTTTAATTAAAATGTGTTGGACATGTTTTAATGTTGATGTGCATGATTAATTAGGCTAATTGGTGTTTTGAAAATATTGATTTAGTTAATTAATTATGACAATACACTTTGAATAATTAAATTGTGAAATTGGAATTTTGGTAATTTAATTATTTGGGCTTAAATTGGATTTGGGCTTGAAAAGTTGTTATTGGGCTTTATTGGGCTTGGTTGTACCAAGATTGGTTTAGGCAAATTGGTTGGATCCAATTGGGCCCAAAACCATATCCATAAAGTCCAATTATGACTTAATGGACCTTTATAATTTTAATTGGGCCTAAATTGATTTCTAAGCTTATGGGGTTATTCCTTGATTGGGCTTTGGTTATTGGGTTTGACCCAAGTTGACCAAAAGTCCACGCCTTAAAGAAATTAATTGAAAGCCCATTGGACTTTAATTAAATTAACATTGGATGTTAATCGGGCTTTGAGACCCGTAACGATTAAATTTGGAATTTAAGTCGTAAAGGTTCGTTAATAAAGTGTAATATTTAATTTGGAATTAAATAGTGAATTAGTATTAAATACATATTAAATTGGATTTAATGTTGTAGTTTAATTTAATTCAAGAATTCGTACTTTGAGTACTTATTCGCAAAACGAGTTGGACTCGCGCAAAATCAAATCGTTGTTTGAACATTGGATGGTCATTAATTATCAGATTAATTAATTGGATTAGATTGATTGATAACATGTTTGTGTGAATACATGGTTGCGATGCATTAATAATGTATATCAGATGGATATTAGATGAGTGGGGCAATTTTGGAAATTGTTGTAATAAATTTAGAATTTATTAATTGGACCTGCGTGTCCACCTATTACCTCATTTCTCATTGTATTTCTTTTCTCACCTATTCCCCTCAATGTAAATGAGGTTTTTTTAGA